>CAWVNO010000513.1:90828-122828 GCA_963930645.1 Salticus scenicus | reverse complement strand
TACCTGCTAGGTTGTCCAATTTTACTACCTTCGGTGAATATTTTAATGGCATTATTAGGAATGTGGCTTAGGTTTTCCAAGGTCAATTGTCTAAGATGTTCTGGAATGTAGTCTTTCTTGTTAACATTAGAGCTTAAGTTAAAGTGAAAGTGAACCCTGGGGAGTCCTTCTGTAGGATTCAAGCAGCAGTGTAGTGAGTTGGGTTCAACATTACAATTAGATAGTTAAAGAGAGGCGGCCTGACTGAAAGGGCTGTTCCGCTTTAATCTTTGAGGATTACTCCAGCTGTTAAGGTACGTGGAGGTCTTGTTGCAGAGGCCATAACTAGAGAGTTTATTATAGTACTTAACAAGACCAGCTTGTTTTCTAGTATGGAGCGGCTGTAAGTCAGCCTCATAAAGAACGATTTCAGAAGGTGAGCTATGTCTCAAACCAGTGATAATCCGGGCAGCACTTAATTGAGCTTGTACTAATATTGTGCTCTAACTTCTTAAGGTTAGTTTTGGATGAGCAACAATAATCCGGGAAACCATACTCAAGTATAGGCCTAATGAAAGTCATATATGTTGTTCTAAGGGTTGTTGCGTCGGCTCCCCAGTCTCTACCCGCAATATATTTAAGAATATTAAGACGTTTTCTACTTTTCAATACAATGTGTTCGATATGCCAGTTACTAGTGCACTCTTTGTCCAGAATAAATATTTGGGATGCTTCTCGTAAGTGAGACTCTGTCCCTCCAACTTCAGTTGTGGTTGATAATTATATAAACGCTTATTTGTTGTGAAGAAGGTGGCAATTGATTTGCGAGGATTAAAACTCATTTTATGTTCCTTGGCAAAGTTAGATACAGCTACAAGAGAATTATTAAGTCTTGATTCAATATCATTAATATTGTTTCCCGAGCTCCACAGTATAATGTCGTCTGCAAACAGTCCCATCCTAACTCTGGTAGAAGTCAGTTTTTCAATACCAGATATAAACATGGTGAAAAGAGTAGGGCTAAGCACTGAACCCTGAGGAACACCTTGGCTGAGCTTAAATGGTCCTGAAAGAGACGTGTTAACCTTCACCTTGATAGATCTGTGTTGTAGAAAGTCTGAGATCTATGTTAAAGCATTGCCACAGATTTTGAAATAATCGTGAAGTTTGATAATCAATTTATCCTTCCAAATTCTGTCGAAGGCCTTCGTGAGATCCAGAAAAGCGGCCACGGTGTGGTGAGTGGGTTTGAGATTCTTGTCATCCCTAATGGATTGACAGAAATATAAAATTTAGTCTGTAGTGCTGTGTCCCTTTCTAAAGCCGTATTGCTCACTGGGCAGTAGATTGTTTTTATCCAGGTAATATTGTACTCTTATTAAAATCATTTTCTCCATGATTTTACAAGGTATGTTAGTCAGAGCAATAGGTCGAAAATCCACAGGAGAACAAGTCTTCTTGCCAGGTTTTTTGATTGGGATGTTGGTGGCTCTTTTCCATTCGGTGGGCAGACGACCCTTAATCCAAGATTGGTTGAATATGTCAAGAATTCTGTTTTTCCCTTTCTGACCAAGATTTTCAAGCATTTCTCCATGAAGGCCATCAGGGCCAGGAGTTTTACTCAGATCCAGGAATGCCATTGCACCGAGTAATTTCTGTTGAGAGAAGGGTTTGGTCAAAATCAAGTCACCACTATCAGAAGTGCGGCAGCCATGAATGATATTTCTAGCTTTAATCAAAGTCGGTCGATTATCACTTGTAAAATCAAGCCTACTAATCATTTGGTAATGGGCAGCTAAAGTTTTTACAATTTAACCATTTATGCATTTGAGATAAAATTCTGCCACCAAATTAATCAAAATTTAGTTACTTTTCTTTTCAGATAGAGCTGAAATTTCATTCATTCAAAATTTCCTAACTTTAATAGGAAATACAGTAAAGCACCGTTTATACGTCTCTCTTTTATACGTCTTTTACATTTATACGTCCTTTTAGTGAAGTCCCGATTTATTCCTATTCATTTTAATGCAAAAATTCTTCGTTTATACGCCGCTAATATCGGTTATACGTCTTTTTCCACTAGAGCAGTAATTAGGATTACGATGAGAAAGAGTCAAGTTGGCGTGAGGGGTTTCAATATATATGCCACTACCTGCTAGGTTGTCCAATTTTACTACCTTCGGTGAATATTTTAATGGCATTATTAGGAATGTGGCTTAGGTTTTCCAAGGTCAATTGTCTAAGATGTTCTGGAATGTAGTCTTTCTTGTTAACATTAGAGCTTAAGTTAAAGTGAAAGTGAACCCTGGGGAGTCCTTCTGTAGGATTCAAGCAGCAGTGTAGTGAGTTGGGTTCAACATTACAATTAGGTAGTTAAAGAGAGGCGGCCTGACTGAAAGGGCTGTTCCGCTTTAATCTTTGATGATTACTCCAGCTGTTAAGGTACGTGGAGGTCTTGTTGCAGAGGCCATAACTAGAGAGTTTATTATAGTACTTAACAAGACCAGCTTGTTTTCTAGTATGGAGCGGCTGTAAGTCAGCCTCATAAAGAACGATTTCAGAAGGTGAGCTATGTCTCAAACCAGTGATAATCCGGGCAGCACTTAATTGAGCTTGTACTAATATTGTGCTCAAACTTCTTAAGGTTAGTTTTGGATGAGCAACAATAATCCGGGAAACCATACTCAAGTATAGGCCTAATGAAAGTCATATATGTTGTTCTAAGGGTTGTTGCGTCGGCTCCCCAGTCTCTACCCGCAATATATTTAAGAATATTAAGACGTTTTCTACTTTTCAATACAATGTGTTCGATATGCCAGTTACTAGTGCACTCTTTGTCCAGAATAAATATTTGGGATGCTTCTCGTAATTGCCCTCCAACTTCAGTTGTGGTTGATAATTATATAAACGCTTATTTGTTGTGAAGAAGGTGGCAATTGATTTGCGAGGATTAAAACTCATTTTATGTTCCTTGGCAAAGTTAGATACAGCTACAAGAGAATTATTAAGTCTCGATTCAATATCATTAATATTGTTTCCCGAGCTCCACAGTATAATGTCGTCTGCAAACAGTCCCATCCTAACTCTGGTAGAAGTCAGTTTTTCAATACCAGATATAAACATGGTGAAAAGAGTAGGGCTAAGCACTGAACCCTGAGGAACACCTTGGCTGAGCTTAAATGGTCCTGAAAGAGACGTGTTAACCTTCACCTTGATAGATCTGTGTTGTAGAAAGTCTGAGATCTATGTTAAAGCATTGCCACAGATTTTGAAATAATCGTGAAGTTTGATAATCAATTTATCCTTCCAAATTCTGTCGAAGGCCTTCGTGAGATCCAGAAAAGCGGCCACGGTGTGGTGAGTGGATTTGAGATTCTTGTCATCCCTAATGGATTGACAGAAATATAAAATTTAGTCTGTAGTGCTGTGTCCCTTTCTAAAGCCATATTGCTCACTGGGCAGTAGATTGTTTTTATCCAGGTAATATTGTACTCTTATTAAAATCATTTTCTCCATGATTTTACAAGGTATGTTAGTCAGAGCAATAGGTCGAAAATCCACAGGAGAACAAGTCTTCTTGCCAGGTTTTTTGATTGGGATGTTGGTGGCTCTTTTCCATTCGGTGGGCAGACGACCCTTAATCCAAGATTGGTTGAATATGTCAAGAATTCTGTTTTTCCCTTTCTGACCAAGATTTTCAAGTATTTCTCCATGAAGGCCATCAGGGCCAGGAGTTTTACTCAGATCCAGGAATGCCATTGCACCGAGTAATTTCTGTTGAGAGAAGGGTTTGGTCAAAATCAAGTCACCACTATCAGAAGTGCGGCAGCCATGAATGATATTTCTAGCTTTAATCAAAGTCGGTCGATTATCACTTGTAAAATCAAGCCTACTAATCATTTGGTAATGGGCAGCTAAAGTTTTTACAATTTAACCATTTATGCATTTGAGATAAAATTCTGCCACCAAATTAATCAAAATTTAGTTACTTTTCTTTTCAGATAGAGCTGAAATTTCATTCATTCAAAATTTCCTAACTTTAATAGGAAATACAGTAAAGCACCGTTTATACGTCTCTCTTTTATACGTCTTTTACATTTATACGTCCTTTTAGTGAAGTCCCGATTTATTCCTATTCATTTTAATGCAAAAATTCTTCGTTTATACGCCGCTAATATCGGTTATACGTCTTTTTCCACTAGAGCAGTAATTAGGATTACGATGAGAAAGAGTCAAGTTGGCGTGAGGGGTTTCAATATATATGCCACTACCTGCTAGGTTGTCCAATTTTACTACCTTCGGTGAATATTTTAATGGCATTATTAGGAATGTGGCTTAGGTTTTCCAAGGTCAATTGTCTAAGATGTTCTGGAATGTAGTCTTTCTTGTTAACATTAGAGCTTAAGTTAAAGTGAAAGTGAACCCTGGGGAGTCCTTCTGTAGGATTCAAGCAGCAGTGTAGTGAGTTGGGTTCAACATTACAATTAGGTAGTTAAAGAGAGGCGGCCTGACTGAAAGGGCTGTTCCGCTTTAATCTTTGATGATTACTCCAGCTGTTAAGGTACGTGGAGGTCTTGTTGCAGAGGCCATAACTAGAGAGTTTATTATAGTACTTAACAAGACCAGCTTGTTTTCTAGTATGGAGCGGCTGTAAGTCAGCCTCATAAAGAACGATTTCAGAAGGTGAGCTATGTCTCAAACCAGTGATAATCCGGGCAGCACTTAATTGAGCTTGTACTAATATTGTGCTCAAACTTCTTAAGGTTAGTTTTGGATGAGCAACAATAATCCGGGAAACCATACTCAAGTATAGGCCTAATGAAAGTCATATATGTTGTTCTAAGGGTTGTTGCG
Source organism: Salticus scenicus (assembly GCA_963930645.1). Lineage (NCBI taxonomy): Eukaryota > Metazoa > Arthropoda > Arachnida > Araneae > Salticidae > Salticus > Salticus scenicus. The sequence continues at coordinate 117,995 of CAWVNO010000513.1, read as the reverse complement.
TCGGCTCCCCAGTCTCTACCCGCAATATATTTAAGAATATTAAGACGTTTTCTACTTTTCAATACAATGTGTTCGATATGCCAGTTACTAGTGCACTCTTTGTCGAGAATAAATATTTGGGATGCTTCTCGTAAGTGAGACTCTGTCCCTCCAACTTCAGTTGTGGTTGATAATTATATAAACGCTTATTTGTTGTGAAGAAGGTGGCAATTGATTTGCGAGGATTAAAACTCATTTTATGTTCCTTGGCAAAGTTAGATACAGCTACAAGAGAATTATTAAGTCTCGATTCAATATCATTAATATTGTTTCCCGAGCTCCACAGTATAATGTCGTCTGCAAACAGTCCCATCCTAACTCTGGTAGAAGTCAGTTTTTCAATACCAGATATAAACATGGTGAAAAGAGTAGGGCTAAGCACTGAACCCTGAGGAACACCTTGGCTGAGCTTAAATGGTCCTGAAAGAGACGTGTTAACCTTCACCTTGATAGATCTGTGTTGTAGAAAGTCTGAGATCTATGTTAAAGCATTGCCACAGATTTTGAAATAATCGTGAAGTTTGATAATCAATTTATCCTTCCAAATTCTGTCGAAGGCCTTCGTGAGATCCAGAAAAGCGGCCACGGTGTGGTGAGTGGGTTTGAGATTCTTGTCATCCCTAATGGATTGACAGAAATATAAAATTTAGTCTGTAGTGCTGTGTCTCTTTCTAAAGCCGTATTGCTCACTGGGCAGTAGATTGTTTTTATCCAGGTAATATTGTACTCTTATTAAAATCATTTTCTCCATGATTTTACAAGGTATGTTAGTCAGAGCAATAGGTCGAAAATCCACAGGAGAACAAGTCTTCTTGCCAGGTTTTTTGATTGGGATGTTGGTGGCTCTTTTCCATTCGGTGGGCAGACGACCCTTAATCCAAGATTGGTTGAATATGTCAAGAATTCTGTTTTTCCCTTTCTGACCAAGATTTTCAAGCATTTCTCCATGAAGGCCATCAGGGCCAGGAGTTTTACTCAGATCCAGGAATGCCATTGCACCGAGTAATTTCTGTTGAGAGAAGGGTTTGGTCAAAATCAAGTCACCACTATCAGAAGTGCGGCAGCCATGAATGATATTTCTAGCTTTAATCAAAGTCGGTCGATTATCACTTGTAAAATCAAGCCTACTAATCATTTGGTAATGGGCAGCTAAAGTTTTTACAATTTAACCATTTATGCATTTGAGATAAAATTCTGCCACCAAATTAATCAAAATTTAGTTACTTTTCTTTTCAGATAGAGCTGAAATTTCATTCATTCAAAATTTCCTAACTTTAATAGGAAATACAGTAAAGCACCGTTTATACGTCTCTCTTTTATACGTCTTTTATATTTATACGTCCTTTTAGTGAAGTCCCGATTTATTCCTATTCATTTTAATGCAAAAATTCTTCGTTTATACGCCGCTAATATCGGTTATACGTCTTTTTCCACTAGAGCAGTAATTAGGATTACGATGAGAAAGAGTCAAGTTAGCGTGAGGGGTTTCAATATATATGCCACTACCTGCTAGGTTGTCCAATTTTACTACCTTCGGTGAATATTTTAATGGCATTATTAGGAATGTGGCTTAGGTTTTCCAAGGTCAATTGTCTAAGATGTTCTGGAATGTAGTCTTTCTTGTTAACATTAGAGCTTAAGTTAAAGTGAAAGTGAACCCTGGGGAGTCCTTCTGTAGGATTCAAGCAGCAGTGTAGTGAGTTGGGTTCAACATTACAATTAGGTAGTTAAAGAGAGGCGGCCTGACTGAAAGGGCTGTTCCGCTTTAATCTTTGATGATTACTCCAGCTGTTAAGGTACGTGGAGGTCTTGTTGCAGAGGCCATAACTAGAGAGTTTATTATAGTACTTAACAAGACCAGCTTGTTTTCTAGTATGGAGCGGCTGTAAGTCAGCCTCATAAAGAACGATTTCAGAAGGTGAGCTATGTCTCAAACCAGTGATAATCCGGGCAGCACTTAATTGAGCTTGTACTAATATTGTGCTCAAACTTCTTAAGGTTAGTTTTGGATGAGCAACAATAATCCGGGAAACCATACTCAAGTATAGGCCTAATGAAAGTCATATATGTTGTTCTAAGGGTTGTTGCGTCGGCTCCCCAGTCTCTACCCGCAATATATTTAAGAATATTAAGACGTTTTCTACTTTTCAATACAATGTGTTCGATATGCCAGTTACTAGTGCACTCTTTGTCCAGAATAAATATTTGGGATGCTTCTCGTAAGTGCCCTCCAACTTCAGTTGTGGTTGATAATTATATAAACGCTTATTTGTTGTGAAGAAGGTGGCAATTGATTTGCGAGGATTAAAACTCATTTTATGTTCCTTGGCAAAGTTAGATACAGCTACAAGAGAATTATTAAGTCTCGATTCAATATCATTAATATTGTTTCCCGAGCTCCACAGTATAATGTCGTCTGCAAACAGTCCCATCCTAACTCTGGTAGAAGTCAGTTTTTCAATACCAGATATAAACATGGTGAAAAGAGTAGGGCTAAGCACTGAACCCTGAGGAACACCTTGGCTGAGCTTAAATGGTCCTGAAAGAGACGTGTTAACCTTCACCTTGATAGATCTGTGTTGTAGAAAGTCTGAGATCTATGTTAAAGCATTGCCACAGATTTTGAAATAATCGTGAAGTTTGATAATCAATTTATCCTTCCAAATTCTGTCGAAGGCCTTCGTGAGATCCAGAAAAGCGGCCACGGTGTGGTGAGTGGGTTTGAGATTCTTGTCATCCCTAATGGATTGACAGAAATATAAAATTTAGTCTGTAGTGCTGTGTCCCTTTCTAAAGCCGTATTGCTCACTGGGCAGTAGATTGTTTTTATCCAGGTAATATTGTACTCTTATTAAAATCATTTTCTCCATGATTTTACAAGGTATGTTAGTCAGAGCAATAGGTCGAAAATCCACAGGAGAACAAGTCTTCTTGCCAGGTTTTTTGATTGGGATGTTGGTGGCTCTTTTCCATTCGGTGGGCAGACGACCCTTAATCCAAGATTGGTTGAATATGTCAAGAATTCTGTTTTTCCCTTTCTGACCAAGATTTTCAAGCATTTCTCCATGAAGGCCATCAGGGCCAGGAGTTTTACTCAGATCCAGGAATGCCATTGCACCGAGTAATTTCTGTTGAGAGAAGGGTTTGGTCAAAATCAAGTCACCACTATCAGAAGTGCGGCAGCCATGAATGATATTTCTAGCTTTAATCAAAGTCGGTCGATTATCACTTGTAAAATCAAGCCTACTAATCATTTGGTAATGGGCAGCTAAAGTTTTTACAATTTAACCATTTATGCATTTGAGATAAAATTCTGCCACCAAATTAATCAAAATTTAGTTACTTTTCTTTTCAGATAGAGCTGAAATTTCATTCATTCAAAATTTCCTAACTTTAATAGGAAATACAGTAAAGCACCGTTTATACGTCTCTCTTTTATACGTCTTTTACATTTATACGTCCTTTTAGTGAAGTCCCGATTTATTCCTATTCATTTTAATGCAAAAATTCTTCGTTTATACGCCGCTAATATCGGTTATACGTCTTTTTCCACTGCTAAAATTCCCAAAATTTCTCGACCTGTCATTATTTTCCATTTAAGATGGATTTTAAGACGGATTTTTTCTAGAAAGAATTTTAAATGGGGAAACACAGGAAAGATCATAGAATGCTGATTAAAGAATCAATTGAATTCACAGTAGAATTTTTAATACTCATAGACAAGCAGAAAATCAGACGAATGTTAAAGATTTTTAAGGTTATTAAATAAACTATGTGTATAGACATAAATCGTATGCTTATTATTAAAGATACGCAATATATATAATTAATATTCAAAATGTATTCATATAGTTCTTAAGAAATTTAATACAGTACTCAATATATGATATATGTAATTAATACCCAGTTATGCATTAATGTATGATTTTTTTTAACTTTTTATAATAAATCTTTTTTTAAATTAATTATTGTTTTAAAAAAGTATAATATACATTTGCTAACTTAAGAAACTTTATTAATCAGTATTTTCATATAAATTTTGCTTAAATGTCATTAAATTTGTAATAATAAAAGTGTTATTATTAAAATTTCTATTATACGTCTTTTCATTTATACGCCCTTTTAACGTCAGTCCCTTGAAAGACGTATAAACGGTGCTTTACTGTATATATTTTTATGTTTTAAAAATTATGGTTATTAAGTATGTTAAAAAAAAAAGAAAGAAAAGAAAACCTCAGTTGACATTGTTATTCAAAGGATAGTAAGTATCACTTTGTAAGATGAAATTTAAAACATGGCATGAAATCAATATATAACAAGAACGCAAAATCATGCGGTACGTATTAACCATTAACACTTTCCAAATGTACTTAATTGTTGTATTGTATAACTTCCAATGCTCTTTGCCTACGTAATCACACAACGGACAGACAGTAGTTCTGAAAGGCATACAGATAAACTAACTGAATTCCCAATCATTCTTAAACATTGTTAGAAAGTGTTAAAAATGCTTAACACAAAAGAAAACGTAGCCCTTATATTCTAATTGCAATCCATAATGCATCTGAATATTTTAGTGTATCCCTGTAAATCTGAAGGATAACAAAATCAAATTCGATACAAAATACTATTTTACCATATTAAAAATCAATGTCAATTACTTTATGATTTTTACAATAGAAAGTTTTTTAAATGTAATTTATAAAAATGTCTATGCATTGGCATTTTTGGGGGTGTCCTTTTGCACAAACCAGTTGCACAGGATCCATTAATGCCCTTTAAAATAGGAAACATTCCATAGTAAATTTGAATAACATACATAATTTTGTAAAAATTCTGTAAATGTTTACGGACGCTGGGTGCGGGTAGATGAACAGGTAGGCAGATGAACAGTCTGACAGATAGATACTTAAATTGAAATCATATTCCCACTTAAACAATTTTAAAAAGTGTTAAACCGCTTAATGTAAACAAAAATGCAATTTCTGCAAATTTGCTATAAAAAGCCTTCAATGTAACTGAATATTTTTGTGTGGGCCTGTAAATCTAATGCTAATCACATTACATTCTGTAGAAAGCATTTTTTTGTGCATATGAATAAAATATTTAAATTTTATTATTATTCGTTCAAAGTAAAGTTATTAAAATATGGTTTATAGAAATACCTCTCATAGGACACAATGCTTTGGAATAATTTCGCATGTCTCTGTACACAAACGAGTAAATTTGTTCACTCCATTTTCAATAGGGAACATCCGATAGTGAACTTGAATAACATATATCAGTTTAAAATATTTAAAAATCATTACGTCTCGTAGTTAAATTATATTTTAATCACATTAAAAACTGAGACAGATAATATACATTAAAAATATACATTTTAAAAGATTAGAAACACGATACACATATTTAAACGTTTCGAGCCTTTTACAGGCTCCTCATCAGTAAAAAACATCAAATGTAAATGCTGAGAAGAACAACAGACTTTTATTTAGTGAGTACAACGTATTCATCAGGAACTGCGCATGCCTCATTAAGTAGTGAAAAATGTTGATTTGTGTACCAGCCCTCCAGGAAAATTCTTGAATGATAATTTAAACAGATATGATTATTTTAGTATTCGAAAATTGTAAAGCATGCCATAGAAACTGACCATTTACCTGATTTTAACAATGCTAAAATAATCATATCTAACTAATTATTCCCGAAATCTGAAACTCAGTAAAATAAATTTAAATTTTTAAATTTTTAAAAAATTTTTTTAATAACGTTTGAGGAGCTTTAAAATCATATATGTATATACAGGGGGATCAGTTTAAAAGAGTACCCGTTGGTTTTTCTTATTACCCTTAAATCTGACGGATGTGGCAACAATTCAAACACTGAAGTGTAATTGTTTGAACCTTGTTAAAGAGTGGGAGACAATTTCTAACACTGTTGGACTGTTACATATTTATTTGCGAGGAAAAACAGAAATTGAGACGCACATTGTTATTTAATCCTGTGATAATTTTATTTATGAAAAACCTAATTTAATTCAAATTTTTTACAATGCCATGCCTTGCAGAAAATGTTGAACATTTTGAATGCAAACATGAACACGTCGAGCCAAGTTTTTGGACACACTTTGCAGCATTGTTGGTGTTATTTTGTGATTTCAGTTACGATCTGTTTTAATTCATCGATGTTTGCAGGATTTCTCTGGAAAACCCTATAAAATGATAATGATGTAAATGTATTGTAGGTTAGTTGGTTGGGTTTTACGTCGCACTAGTGCTGCGCTGATAGGCAATTGGCGACGGTCTGGGACTCACCCCTAGACATGGTCCGGAGACATGTCATCGCAATTTTGATCCTCCACGGAAGGTATAGCTCTCCCGCTTCGGTGACCCCAGAGGTATAATTTTTGATGGGAACATGGAAGACATTGCGGCCACGACATATTTTACGCGCACCAGTCACCATTAGAGTACACGACGGTCTTTGGCCGGCTCGAGTACCGAACCCGCAATCTTCCAATTACGAGGCCGGCGCTCTACCGACTGGGCTACCGCAACCATGTAATATAGGAATGATAATGTAAAAAAATTTAATTAAATTTTGTTTTTCATAAATAAAATTATCACAGGATTAAATAACATTGTGCGTCTCCATTTGTGTTTTACCTGACAAATAATGTTGTAACAGTCTAACAGTGTTGGTAATTGTCTCCCACACTGAAACAGGGTTCAAACAATTACACTTCAGTGTTAAAATAGTTGCCACGTCGTCATATTTAAGGGTAATAAGAAAAACCAACGAGTACTCTTTTTCTTTTAAATTGATCACCCTGTGTATATGTATACGTATTATATAACTTAGTACATTCTATAACAACTTTCTAGATATTTTTAATTGCATCGACTTTGATAATTTTCATCATCCCTTGTCTCCTTAAACGTTAAACTATAAGATTCATTTCTTAAAAATTTAAATATACCAAAATACTTAAAAATTTAATATTTTATCAGAAAACCTAATTTTATTAGAAGATTTGAAATTAAACATTCATTTACTTATATTTTCAATTAACATATTAAAACAAAAGTTTATATTAAGCAATGTTAGGAACTGATTAAACATTCTTCAGTTTGTACAAAATATTTTAATCGCTATAGTAAAATATTTTTTTTTCTCTTATTCTCCATTTTTATCACCATCTTTTTTTATGACATCCCTGTTCATTTAACGGAAATTAAGATGCCAATAACTCTTTTAAACAGAGTCAGGGTTCCGACCTCTTTCAAATAATTATCTACCGTTTGTTGCCGAATACACAATTTCCAAAGCAATTATTTTCCATCATGGAAGTAATTCTCCACTCACTGTGATTGTAACTGACACTTTCTCCTGCAGGGATCCATTTATTTTCAGGGAATATTAATCTACATGCAACGCAAGTCAGTTAGCTTCATTTTCTCTTATGAATTTTCCACCCCTCCGCGCGCATAAAACGGAGGATTATTCGCTCATAAAACAATCATTCATTGTAATCTGCAATCTCACTTACAGCGCCATCTATCGTTTATCATGACAACCTCAATTTTCCATCTCCCGCCTGCAATATATCCCGCGTGTTACGCAACAATATCTATTCTCCCCCTGAACGGAAATCTCTAGGGATGGTTGAGTCAGTAGGGGTTATGAATATCCCTTGCAACTTTTATTGGGGTCGCGCCCTCCCCATAAGTGGCTAATTATGTGCGACGACAGCTTCGCAGGAGCCTACACCTCCCTCACCTATATGTCTCTAGAGGTGTTAAAAACGAAAAGATGAGGAGGTGGGGGGGGGGGGGTGGAAGAGATTTTGTTATGGAGTTATTAGAATGGAGATTCGAATTTCTGTCTGCTTGATCGTGGATGGTATACACGTCAGGGCGTCAAGATGATTTGATTGAGAGACCGTGTTACGCGTTCGTTGTCTCTCTGCTCCGGAGGAAAGAATTAGCATTTTTATAATTTGATTGGATTTTCTGCATTGTACAACGTACATAGATTCACTTTTGAACTATTTGAGTTCTTTTTGAGTACATATGCCTAATATAAAGAGGAGATATATATTGCACTTTATAAATCTGAAGTATAAAAATTGCTTTATACGTATACAATGAAACATACTGTGTGCGGATTAGCGGATTATCAGAGGGTCACAGTGGTTCTATATTTTTGTGTTTGTTTTATTATTTTTCACCACGTTTTAATCAGTAATTTTTTTAATAATTAAGCTTCACAAAATTTTTTATACAAAAATAGTGGTAATAGAATAACAAAACAAACGCAAGAATGTAGGACCGCTGCAGCCCTTGGTACCTTATATAAACCTTTGGACTCTCAACCTCCAGCCATAATCTATCTGGACTAGGCCAAGTTTAATGGGTTTGATACCGTCTAGAGGGACGAATAACGCCAGATCACCGCATGGCATAACGATTACTTACTCTACGAGCTATTTGAACGGAGCTGTGTCCGGAGCAAGACCTTCTTCCATTAACGAAAGGAGGTCTTGGTCTGGAGGATCTTCGTTCTGACTTCTAATAACTGGAGGCTTTTCTATCTTCTAGGTGGGACTTCGTCAGTGCAATCCTTGTATTATTTTAGAACATTGTTTCAGATTCACTTTGATGGAAGTCAGCAAATAAAGTTATGTTTACTTTGCCTTACTATTTTTATGTTGCACCCGTGCCAACCTCCCCCCCCCTTTTTTTTTTCTTGGTGGGGTTGGGGGGGGGACGGATTAGTTCAAGTGTCGTATCTAATTATTTAGACTTGAAACAGTTTTGTGTATTTTTGCAATTCATAGAATTCGTTTGTAAAATTTTATTTATCACCATTTAATATGACTACGTAAGTGCTTTTTTATGCAGTTCGGATCTATCTCAACGCTGAATCGAACGACGGAGTAATTTCAAATACATACATTTTGTGGAGTTTCATGCACCCAAATAATAATTTGATATTTTAAATAGTTTTGTAACAAAAACAACTTTTTATTACTTTTTATTTTTTTCATACATTTATATGCTATTAAAATAATTTTTTTTTACTCCACGTACATGGATTCATGACAAGAATCAATCCATGAACAAATAAACAAAACAACAACAAAAAAAAAAAAAAAAAAAAAAAAAAAAAAAACCATATAAAATAAAAATGTTCTTGTTTTCTAAAAGGGTTACTGCTTTATTTCAAACACTCATAAATTAAACTTTCTTAAATGGACAAACGGATGCATTCATAAAATGAGAGAGCAACAAAATGGAAAAAAATAGCTCAACTCATTTTAACTGTTAATGACGTTAAAATGAATCAATATTTTTCTCATTAAAAGAAAAACTTTTTTTTTTTTTTTTTTTTTTTTTTTTTTTTTAATTTTTGTTGCATTTTTATATATTTAATTATTAAACTTTAATGTATGAAAAGACAAAATAAAATAAAATAAAGTGTATAAATAAATAGAAATATAAAGTACTTAAAGTAAATAAGCAAATAATAATAATAATAATTAAAAAATAAATAAATAAATAAATAAATAAATAAATAAATAAATAAAAATCCCAACACTATGATTAGAAAATATGTAATAATTGTTTACAGTTCTCTCAAATACATACATCATTTCTATATTTCATTAGTTTCTAGGAAACAAATAAATGAATATAGTATTCTTTTTTTTTTCTTTTTCTTATGCTTATAATACAGAATTTTTGTGTTTCATGTTAAGAAGCAATTCGGTGAACACATTTAAAATAATAACAATAAGCTCATAGAGTAAAATAAATATGTCATGGCTCTGTAAAAAGGTTTTAGGCTTATTCCAAACACTCATAGACAGGGGTGAAAGTGGTTATCGTCATCGCCACCACTAGTTTGATTTAGAAAAAATGAGTGTATTTTTACTCTAATATCCTTTGATTAAATGGGATACAGATTACTGAAAAAAAATTCCGATGGAAGAGTTCCGTCAAAAAATGGAAAACTTTCATCCCTGCGCATAAATTACAATTCCTTAAAGAACAAATGGATTCGTTCATGAAATGAGAAGAAAATAATAAAAATAACTTAATTGTATAGTGATAGTTAGAAAAATCTATATATATATATGTTTTCTGCAGCGAGGGGGGTGCAGGGGTTGCACTTGCACACACTCCTCCCCCCCTCCCACACACACACACACACACACAAAAAAAAAAAAAAAAAAAAAAAAAAAAACATAGACATGGAAAGGCAAATTTACATCACATATTGTAGCTGGCAAAAGTTTTGAAACAATGTGTTTTTGGTCTTAACCTTTTCTGTGACAAAATTTATTAATGATGTAAATTAGTAATTTGTACCTTTTTCAAAGCTCAAGAAAATGCAACATAACATTAGAACAGTTGAGACATGCATGAATTGAAAGTAATTCGGAAATTTGCAAAAGTTTTAAAACGATTGAGTTTTTCTTAACTTTTAATGAAATTAAGCGCCGTAATGTAACAAAATACAGCAATATTTAATATTTAGTTGCATTTCCTTTTTCTCGCAGAAAGTTATACACTCACCACCATGATCTCTAGTATCAATAATAACTATTACTCTATTATTGTTGCCAACAACATTTTTTACATACAACTTTGAGCCTGAAATTTTTCGCACCCATCTATGTCGAATGCTGGCTACGCCCATGATATATATTTATTTCTTTACAAAATATTTTTTTTTCTTTTTGTTAAAAAATGTATTTTTGAATTCCTATTTTCATTTTGTCATCATTCTTTCATTTGAGGTTTTTCTTTTGTGTTTTCTTTTCTTTTCTTTTTAATTTCAACATTGGAACTACACAACCTACAATTATTGTCTGACTACATATTTTCTTTGACTTAATTAGAACAGAAAGATTTATTTATAATTACCAAATAATGGTTCAAGATTTCAAATGTTTTTGTAATAATAACTTTTTTAAACTACTCATTTTTTTTTTCTATTAGTTTAAATATTTTAATTATGCACCTATGTTACTAATACGAAATATTTGTACTCCCTGTTAAGAATAAATTCATGTACAAATTAAAAAAAAAATAAATAAATAAATAAAATGAAATAAAAATAACAACACAGCATTGTAAAGTAAAAATGCTTTAGCTCTGTAAAATGGTTAACGCTTTATTCCAAATGCTCATAAATTAAATCTTCTTAAATGAATAAATGCATGCATTCATAAAATTAAAAGAAAAAAAGAAAAAGAAAAATAACTCAATTCATTTGAACTATAATGGTATTTAGAGAAATCAATATTTTTCTCATTAAAGACAAAACGATTTCTTTTTTCCTTTTTTTTTAATTGTAAAAAAGAAGAAGAAGAAAAAAAATGTGTTTTTAAATTCCTGTTGCATTTTCGTCTGCATGCTTTCTTTTGAATTGTGTTCTATTAAAAGAAAAAAAAAAATCTCAACACTGTGATTACAAAGGCTCTGGAAACAATTATTTTTTTAGGCAATTATAACAAAAAGATTGAAGAAAAAAAGCATAGAAAAAACAGAAAAAAGAAAAAGAAATCGATGAAAAATTAGCAGAAAATTGCTAATCACTAAATACGACTTATAAAAAAAAATATATGTTTTATGCTCCACTAACATCCATCAATTGTTTACTCCGCCTACTTGTCAACGAGGGCTGTTTTTACATCGACTCAAAAATCAGAAGTTTTATGTAACTTCTCTGCGACATAAATATACATGTAACATATCGCTTGATGATGTAGTTTTAGAGCAATCTATATTAGTGTATTAGAAAACGAGCAGAGAGAGAGAGAAAAAAAAACGATCTTTCCTTTAACAAAAGTACAGTTATGTAGGACTTTTTTTGTGCACACTTGTACTTTTCCTTCTGCATAGTTTTTAAGGACAATAATAGTTCATTATTAACCGACTGTCTGTTTCGCTGTCTTTATATGCAGTGTTGAACATTTTTTTGTTATATATTTATCCATGATTAAGAAAGAAAAGAAAAAGAGAGAGAGGAAAAGAGGGTTTGTAGAGGCTCTTTTTTGTGAGAAGTTTTAACTGGCTTATTTATCACCAAGTAGGGGTAAATGGAGCTTTCATTAAACCTAAATATTTTCATATAAATCCAAAAGTCAAAAGATTAATGAAACAACTCCTTTGTGACGTTAATTGCAATATATCATTTGATGATATCGTTTCTAAAATAATAAATTTTGTTTATCCAAGAAAGGGATTTTTTTTTTTTCTTCGTCTTAAAAAAATGTCGCAGTTTTTTTTTTTTTTTTTTTTTTTTTTTTTTTTTTTGGCGCCATAAAAAGCAATTCAGCCAACCAATCAACCATTCTTAAAAATGTACAACATGTTTTAACAGTGGTATTTATTATTAAGATTGTAATTAGAATATTACTTTTATTTTCTCATTTTATAAATTAACATTTTTATTTATTTTTAAATGCATGTCTCAGCCTTATTTATATATACTAGCAGGCTACGCCCGCTTCGCTGGCCACTATATTAAATGAATCTCCAAAAGAATTGGATCATTATTTATTTTTCACATCACATTATAAATAAAAACTAAAATAATTACATTAGAATCGCTCTAGACCTCGCATCGGGTACTCGCTGACTACGGCAGCTGCCCGCACTGTATCGGGAGCAGGTTCCCACTGCCTGCAGAAATCTCTTTCCTATGTATTTCAATATGGGTATTTATTGACGATAGGTGGGTCTGCCATTATTTAAGAACTACGATTTTAAAGATAACTGTATCTCAGCGTCTACTAAATATTTTAGTTTTTGAACCAAGTACTTTATTGCTCATGCTATTTACACTGTATTACAATTTGATTCCGACCAATGTAATGAAATAAAATAAAAAGTAGATTTTCTTTTAGAAGGAATTAAATACATAAAAAACAAATAAATTCCAATCAGTTTAATCCTTTCTACTATATACTACCATTATTTCCTGACAAATACTATAAATTAGAAAAAAAAAAAAAAAATTGCTAAAGAAATTAAATTAACAAATGAAAAATAATTGTTGTTATACTACAAAAATTATACATAAACATAACTGTTATAAATACGTTTTTAAATTTTAAATTTAATATATTTAATTTTTTCTACTGCATTACCATTTTATTTTCAATAAATATAATAAATTAAAAAGAGAAAAAAGATTCGCCCTCAAATAAATGCATTAAATAAAAAATAAATTGCATAATATAGCCGTTGCTAAGATACGCAGACGATTACAATCGAAGAATAAATTCAGGAAAAAGGAAACATAAAAGCCAATGTTTAAAATCGAAAAAACATTAATTTAAAAAATTCAAATTCGAAATTCGAAAAACTCTCGATGAGGTGCACACCTGCAGGGTCCCAGGTACCTATATGCCAAATTTGGAAGCTCTGCGATCAGTAGTGTGTAGTATTGTTCGTGTTTAGATTAGATAAATGTATTTATTTTCCTGTTGAAAAAAAAAATAAACTCGTATTTTTTTTTTTTTTCTTTTTTGGCAACAATTAAATTATGGATTCAATTTAAATGGCTAATTTTTTTCTATTATTAGCTTATTATTTTCATATTTTTATTAATTAAAAGAAAACTAAACAGAAATTCGAAATTCTGACTTCGATGTGCACAATGATCCTTCGGGGGGCACCTTTGTGTTAAATCTTGTGACTGTCCGAGCTACCGTTTTCGAGAACAGTGAAATATACATACAAATATTGCTCACTTAATAGTATAAGATATATACGATCGTATTAATACATGTATATCAATATTTTTCTTTCTCACTCCGTTATATATATAAATAAGGAGTTTTCCAAAACAGACCTTTCATTACTCTCGCTCTCAGTCTAAAATTAATTCTAAATATTTCTATATTTGTGTTTTATTTGAACAAAATGTACGCAACTCATACAATCTTAGTGTATAAACTGTTTTTATTTTATTTTTAATTATTCAACTGTGAAGTTTAAGTCGGATAATTGAAATTCTGCTTTATTTTGCAGTATTGCATCCGAAAATTGAAATTCTTCTACATCTAATATATTTTCGGTCTAATTATTCTCTCTTACTATTACACAAACATTAACATATGAGAAAACTCTCTTAAGTGAAAATTTTCAAGCATTATGTTATTTCTGTTTATCGCATCAAATTTATATGCATTCCTCTATCACGGAAAGTTTATGAGTATTAGAAAAATAAAGAAGTTTTCGCTGCATCCTTTATACCAACATTCGTAATCAGCTAAAATCAAATTATTTTCATTGTAATCGGTTTATCATTTTTCTCAGAGGAAAACATAATTTAGTTTCAAATTATATTTACTTTCTGATTCTCCTGCTCTTTCGGCACATCGATCGTTGCCTAATATTTCGCATTAAATTTATCGCTCTCCTTGTAATTTCTACGTGCTTCGATTAGAATCGACTGCAGCAATGTCCGATCAGAAACGAACTCTCATTTTGAAGATGAAACTCAATCCAACTATTAAACTTCAAGATTTATCTTCTCGCATTTGGCATCAGCTTGAAATTCGCATCTATATTTTAATTTAGTTGCCGATACATTTTTTGATAGAATGTGTTGATTCTATTTGTATTTGACATTATAAACTATTTGTAATTTTGTAGAATTTATTAATTTTCTTTATTAAAAAAATATATATATAAATAGTGAGATAATTTACTGTAATTAGTAAATTTAATTACAAAATTCTTTTGCGATCGAAAGCAAAATTCAAACTTATGTTTACAGATTTTTTTTTTTTTTTTTTTTTTTTAATCATTTTAATTTAGAATTGATTATGAAAAATCAGTGTTAAAAAAATAATAATTGTATCAAATAACAATAATAATAATAATAACGTAAAATTTACAGAAATCTCTAAATATTTTTTAGGAAGGAAAAAAAAAAAAAAATGAAAGAAACATTCAATGTAATTTAAGAAATAATCAACAAAATATTTTATCCGCTTTTATTTAAAGTAGCAGTGTAAATATTCTAATAAAGGCAGTACTAAAGTAATGCAGTACGACTTGTCTCTATTTCATATTGAAATTGGAATGTGTGATATAAAATAAGCATAATGTATAAAGTTCATTCTTTATTAAGGATTATTATTTATCATTGCTAAACACAAACGATAAAAAATATAATAAACTGTTTATCATTTTCCATATAAAATCTTTTTGCTACATCTGAAAATTTACTTTACATTTACTGTCTTTTTTCTCCAATCAATCAATGACTGATGATAGTATATGCATGTATGCACATAAAATCTCAGTATCTGATAAAATTACAATTTCGGATAAAGACAGGTGGTACATGCATATTTAACCGAGGCACGATGGTACAGAAAAAAGAGCATCTCTCTCCTATATTTACAAGGGATAGGGGAAGAAATATCGGGGGTTCGAGCTTATTAGATAATGTTCCCCAAATAAAATTGGGAGATGGGAGAATATAATTCAGGAAACAGGAGCGAAAGGGGGGGGGGGACTGGGGAACATAAGAGTTTTGTGTTCGACATCTGCCTACGCGACGAATAAGTAATGACGTCACCTGGGATGCTGAGTGACAGTTATGATGGGAAAAAGGACAGCGAACGTGGCAGGGTCCAATATATGAAAGGGTAGCGTGACATATATCAATTGGCCTTTGGTGACATCAATATAATATCTTTATTGTAATATATTGAATGACACGCAGATGCCTGAAACATTCAATTTATGTACATATTCATGTACTGGTTTTAATAATGAAAATTAGTGGCTTAAATGTACAAATAAGGTGTGCAATTTAATATACATGAGTATAAAATTTCATATGCATTAAAAAAGATATAGTGTAAATTCCTGAATAGAAGAATGTTTTCGCTTAATTTTGTATAACCCTGTTTATTGCCTATAAATTATATATACACCACATACAAAACATATTTTAGTACAATATAAAAAACACAAAATACAACTTGCAATAGACTTCCAGAAATTTCTAAGTATATAGCCCTAATATATACCAATTCTTTTGGGTAGCCTTGTAAACGATTGGTGAACGATTTCCATATGAACAATATCATATTCTATACGAAACATGCTTTTATGCAAATAAAAATATATGTCAGTTTCATCTGGTTTAGTTTAATGCAGCCTAAGATGTTAAATTGGAACTACCAAAAATTTTGTCCATAGATAGATATCATTTGAATTATCTTGGATGTCCCTGCACACAGACCACTTTTCTGATTTTAGTGAAAAGTTTAGTGTAGCATCCTTATATATGATATAGATTTAGAATGTCGAGTTTGGAAATATTGGGGAGAACCGTGGGGAGAACCATTTGGGGAGAACCGTGTATTATGGACCATCGTGTAATACGGACCATGAGGAAATTTGTATGTTCAATACTAGATGGTGAAACCATCTCACTGCGTTTAGTGAACATTATTGTTATCTAAAGCAGAAAGTGACTTGTACGTGCGTACCTGTATTTGGACGATTATGAAATTGAGTTTTCGGTTTTATGATCACTGATGTAACAGGTATGTTAAAATGAAAGTATTACTTTCTTCTGTTAGGTAATTGTAACATAATTTTCGCGTTAATAGTAGCAAATGTACTTATTTTATGAACAATTTAGACATGCGTTTCATAGGCATCAATTTGCATAGCGATTTTTGATTGGAAACCACGTTGCTCTGTTTACGCGTGTAATATGAACCATGCTGTGTTGTGTAATATGGACCAGTAGTCCATAATAAAAACAGAGAGATTTTGTTAATGCTCGGCGTACATATGTCGCATACTCAAAATCTTAAGGCTATAGAATAGGCCAGGGAAGCAGAGGTAATCAAATTATCACTTCTTTCGCACATTACCCATTGGATATAACCTTTAGACCTTCCCTTTTTTTCGTCCATTAACTTTTTTTTTCGTCCATTTCTACTATTCCCAAGACATATATATACAAGTGTGTGAAGGAACATGCTAGTTCGTTTCACAATTCCAAGTGTGTCAACTGTTGGGGAACGGGAAGGACCACTATGGACCACTTGGTCCATGTTACACATACTTTCGTGTAATATGGACCACCGATACGTAAATAAAATAATTATTTTCTGCAATTATTAATAGTTCCCAGAGTACTTTACCAAGTTTAAACTATGTAACGCAATTGTAATGAGCAACCACCAAATTAAATCTTTTTATTTTAATAATTTTTATGAGCATTCTTGCTTAGGGGGTCCATAATACACGGTTCTCCCCTATTTATTTTTGAGTAATGCTGATAAAATACTCACAGACACATAGACAGACACGCAGACCATCCACTAAACACCTGTTTTCCAATATCATACAATTCAAAAAGTGCAAATATAGTAAAAACTCAATTTCGAAAATTTAACTCAAAATCAATACCTTCTCTAACTTATATAGATAAAAGAAAGTAAAATTTAATTAATAAATTATTTAATTAATAAAGAAGGATTTTTCGAGGTCGGTAAATTTCTAAAGCTTTGAGTTCGTGACTAACAGAGATATGAAAGAAAATATGTACATGCTTATAAAATATATAGTATACAAGTATGCAGATTATTACATTATACTGTCGTATATTAAGTACGATCGAATGTCTCATTCAAATAAAATTAAACCTGGTAACAATGAAAATATTCATATCAAGTTTCATTTATTCATTGGATCGTACGGAAAGTTCATGCCGATTTTCGTTAGGTGGTATAAGGACAAGTCTGAATAGATCAGAGTAATTGAAAATAAATGACTTACGTACATGTTCTAAAAGTCGGTACTTCAGGCATATTTAGAAAAAAATTTGGTTACGATACGTTAATTGTTGTCAGTTTTATATGCCATTGAATATGGAAGCAAACAAAGTGTATTATATGCATTTAATGCTTTTCTTTTACCGGGAAGGCAAAAATTCCACGCAAGTGACAAACAAAATATGCACTGTTTATGGCGAAGGTGCTGTTGCTGAAAGAACTGTGCGGAAGTGGTTTGCTAGGTTTATAGCTGGTGATTGCAACCTTCAAGATCAACCTTCAAGACCTCGGGTAGGCCCTCCCCCACAGATGAAAATCAGATTAAAACACTAATTGAAAATAACCCCCACTATACAACAAGTGAATTAACAGAAATGTGAAAAATACCAAAATCCACTATCCACGAGCATTTAAATGTGTTGCATTTATATTTTCCTTCAAAATCAGTGTGAACTTCCCGGACAAGGAAACGGAATAGAATGAAAACACAATAAGCAGAAAACTACAGCAATAATTTTTACTTTAAATACATAATAAAATGCATTGTATAATAATTAATATTTTCATTTCATTGTCCGGGAAGTTCGTACTGATTTTGAAGGAAAATTGAAATGCAACACATTTAAATGCTCCGTGGATAGGACTCGGGATGGCAAAAATTCCACACAAGCGACAAACAAAATATGGCGAAGGTTCTGTTGCTGAAAGAACTGTGCGAAAGTGGTTTGCTAGGTTTAAGGCTGGTGATTTCAACCTTCAAGACCTCGGGTAGGCCCTCCCCCACAAATGAAAATCAGATTAAAACACTAATTGAAAATAACCCACACTATACAACAAGTGAATTAGCAGAAATGTGAAAAATATCAAAATCCACTATCCACAAGCATTTAAATCTGTTGCATTTCAATTTTCCTTCAAAATCAGTATGAACTTCCCGGACAATGAAACGGGATAGAATGAAAACACATTAAGCAGAAAACTACAACAATAATTTTTACTTTAAATACATAATAAAATGCATTGTATAAAAATTAATATTTTAACCAAACAAAACAAAACAAAAATAAAAAAAAAAGTAAAGAAAAGATTGTTTAAATTAGATATAAAGTGCAATATAATATAAATTACCGAGATCAAATAACATTACGTATGAAATAAAACTAATTTTATTTCTAAAAATCATCTAATATTCCTTATGACATCCTATACATTACATTCATGTTCAATGAAATATTTTATACGAAAAGTTCTCTAATATGGAACCAAATGCTTAGATCAAAAGAAATTCAGTGATTTAAGTCTATTTTCACGTAATCATATTAAGAACATTTTGTCCGTTGCTTGTTAAAAGGAAAATTGCATTTGAAAAGACCACATGTAATTAATTTATTTAATCCAATATTGGTTAAGTTTCATATGAAATAAAAGTGTAATGCTTGGCGTACATTCTTAGCTGATTCCCTTTCATATACTCTTAATTTGATTTAAAGTAAGCATTATCAATTCTGATTTCACTTTAATGTAGATTTTGTGTTGAAAGAATGCCAAACAGATAATTTGGCAGATATCGTGAGTAGAATATAATACACCAGTTCCGTTTGTTATTAATTAAATAAACCTTCAAACATAAACAAGCTCTATAAATAATAAAATCAGTAAAATCCTGAGATTTTGTATGCAATATTACAAAATAGTAGAAGCTTAAAGTTATAAAATAATGGAATAAAATTAATAATACATTTAGTTATAATTTAAAGAAATTTAAATTGTGTTTTTCCTATTTTAGTTACACCGCTGCATGCCAGAATAAGTATTATTATTATTATTATTCCAATAATTTCCATCTTAGCTTAACAAATCTATAAATTAATTTTAATTTTTTTTTTTTTTTTTTTTAGTTTTAAAGTGAAATATCAAAAATAAAATAAAAAAGGTCAATATTTGTAAAATACCGGTTGTACCGTAAGTCTGTTAACATTTTAAAAATTCATAACTATTCAATGAATTGATAGAATTGAACGCAGTTTGGAAAAAATCCTTCTCGTGAAGAGGGATTTTTTTATTTTATTTTATTTTATTTATTTATTTTTGTAAAGAAAAAAAAAATATAGTTAAACATTTGTCGACGATAGTTAGACAAGTAGTTAAATTTTTCGCATGGATGTGAAATATATATATATATATATTTATTTATTTATTTATATATATATGCAAATGAAAGTCCTGTAAGTTGCACAATTTTGCGATTAGAACAGTTTATTTCTTATTTTCCCTTCTACTTTGTCTTCTTCCTAAAAAAAAAAAAAAAAAAAAAAGTCCTCCTTCACGAGAAGATGTTTTCGCAAACCGCGTTCAATTCTGTCAATTCATGCAATAGTTACGAATTTTTAAAATGTCTACAGACTTATGGGGCACCCTGTACAAAAGTTGACGAAACATTCCTTCTACATAAGATTATTTATTCATGTTTATATTCTTGTGAAAAATAATCTAAAAAAAATATATAGGATGTTATCTAAGATTACTGTAGTGATTTTTCAAAATATCCTTCAAAAATTTTAAAGTATGTTGATTTTATGAGCTTCACGAGCCTAATGAAATCCCCAATTTTTTCCCGAAAACATAATCATGTCTGGATACCTGTAAAACAACTTTTTCAGCAATAAGAACGCTAATACGGAGAAGTAAGTGATTATGATATTTCATAATGTATAAGCGCAATTAATGATTTTTATTTGTGGTTTCTGTTAGAAATGAGAACATATTTCAAATTTATATTAAAACTTTTTTTTTTTTTTTTTTTTTTTTTTGTTCTGAAATTAAATTGTATCTCATAAACAAGAAATTTTCAAAGTAAATATGTAAAAATAAATAAGGCAGTAAAAAAATGAACGATATTAATGCTTTTATAATAATAATTTATTTCAAAGTAAATAAATAAATAAAAATAAATAATTGAAAGACTTTAAAAATGTGCATTATAGTTTATTTATGTCATTTAATTTTTTTTATCACAATTGTCTAGAAATTACATAAAGAAAAATTTATAACGAAATTGTTAATATTTATTCTTTGTAAAATCGTATTATTAGTTCCCCATCATACTATAGGTATGGGGAACTTAGGTAATCGTGAAAATTTTCGACCTCGGTTTTTTGACACACGTTTTCAGGTGTGAGGAATCCGAAAATGACAAAATTTCTATGGTGACTGTCTGTAGGGTGTCTGTTAGTCCGTTAGTCCGTTAGTTTGTTAGTCTGTGTACACGATATCTCAAGAACAAATTGTCGCAGAGAGGTCAAATCAGTTTTAAAATATTACTTTCGACAATGGCAAGAACCCTATTCATTTGCAACATTCGAATTAAAAAACTTCGTAAGTTATTAGAAATTTACGATTTTCTTAACATGGGAGAATAGGACAAAAATTCACTTAAACGTGCATTAAATGGAAACTTTTTACTGTAAAAATGTCAGACCAGTTTTAAAATACCAATTTTGATGCCGGAATGAACATCAGTAACTATACATATGCTACTTTGAAAATTTCGCAAGTTATTGGAAATTTACGAATTTCTTAACATGGCAGTATAGGGCAAAATTTCACGTAAACGCCAATTTTTAGCGATATTTTCATTGTAAAGATGTCAGACTACTTTTGAAATATTATTTAGTACACTGGCATGAATATTAATGACTGTGAATTTTCCAATATAAAAATTTCGTAAGTTATTGGAAATTTACGAATTTCTTAACATGGCACAATAGAGCAAAATTTCACTTGAACGTCAATCTTGAGGGATATTTTCATCGTAAAGTTGTCAAACCACTTTTTAAATATTATTTAGGATACTGGCATGAATATCATAGACTATGATTTTTCCAATTTAAAAAATTCGTAAGTTATTTGGAATTTACGCTTTACTTAACATGTCAGAATATGGCAAAATTGAGCATAAACTTCCATTTTGAGGATCATAAATACATTAGACAACTTCAAAATTACATTTATGATATTTGTTTGAAGATGATTGAATACAAATATTCTAATAGGAAAATTTCGTAAGTTATTCGTAATTTACGATTTTATCAACATAGCGAAATTGTAACTTTTTCATATAAATATGAATTTTGAGGATTATTGCATTGGAAATAGTAGCATGAAAACTAAACAATGGAATTGACCCTGATAAAATAAATTAATAGATTAGAATAAGATAAATATATGGAAGTGAACAGTGGATAGCCTATTAGGCGGGGATTTCATTCTGTCACTGTATCAAGCTTTGGTCAAATTCATTTCTTTTAACATGATTATAATATGTCTCGCACTAGAAATTTATGAGAACGTAAATATGATGGGGAACTGAGCAGAGTCCACCTATGCCAACTAGTTTTTTACATTTTTCAGTGATTTACTTCCACGTGTAAATGGAAATAAGCTAAAATTAAACTGCATTATTGAAATTATTTCTAGACCCACAAATAAATAAATAAAAGTTTAATTAAATAAAGCAATAAATATAGATAATATCAATATTCTAATATTTAATTACAAAATAAATGGATAAAACTATGTAAATAAAAATGTAAATGTTTGTTTGTTCAAAATTTTAAGTATCCAAGAGTTCTTCTGAGATTGCTTTGAAATTTTGATACAACATTGCATTCAATACGCGCGCGTTTTTATTTACGCAGGTTTGTAAAACTACCCTCTTTAACCCCTTTAGAGATGGTAAAAAAAAAAAAAAACCATGGATGTATTAAAGCATAGCCCTACTCCAAATTATCCTACGAAGAGCATTTTTCGCGTGAGGGTTGGTGAAGTGTATCCAATACAAACTATAAAAGGAATTTTTGAATTTCCACCCTTCTTCTTTAGGTTTGGAGCAGAAAACATATTTCAAAGTGTAAATCTGTTGCTGTTGTCTGAATAGAGCAATATTTTGGTTTGTGGGTTATTTATGTATACCAAACATAAATAATGTGGATTATTTATGTAAATGTGCTCTATTTATGTATCCATATCCTATAAAAATATGAAAAACAGATTAAAAATAAATATAATAATAATAATAATTATAATAATAATAATCTATGTTAATAAAATCAGACTTTTGTCTGTAAATTTATCAGAATAGAAAATTTTTTGCGATATCTTCACGTTTCACACGCCATGAAAGCCGAAAATTACTTCAGAAAATTTTGCTTGTGTGTGTGTGTCATCGTGTCTGTATGTCGCTATTTTTGTCCGGCTATCACGCGAGAACGGCTGGACGGAATTCAACAGCACTTGGTAGAAATTTAGGTCTTTACTCAACTTAAAATTATATCTATCAACTTTTCAGAAATTCCCCCCTCCCGTTCCCCCGTGGGGGGCAAAAGACAAAAACACGTTTGTCCAGGTATTACTTGAGAACAGCTGGACAGAATTCAACGGCGCTTCGCCGGAATTTAGGTCTTTACTCAACTTAAAATTATATCTATCAAGTTTTCAGAAATTTCTCCACGTTTCCCCGTGGGGGGGGGGGGAAAGACAAAAACACGTTTGTCCAGGTATCACTTGAGAACGGCTGGAGAGAATTCAATGGCGCTTCGCAGGAATTTAGGTCTTTACCCAATTTAAAATTATAGCTATCAACTTTTCAGAAATTCCCCTACTTTCCCCCCATCGGGGGGGGGGAAATATAAAAAAAGTGTTTGTCCGGGTATCACTTGAGAACGGCTGGACAGAATTCAACGGCGCTTTAAAGGAATTTAGGTCTTTACCCAACTTAAAATTATATTTATCAACTTTTCGAAATTACACCCTTTTCCCTCCTGGGGGAGGCAAAAGACAAAAACACGATTGTAAGCATAACATGGCTCCTAATTACTTCATAGTAAAGAAATTGTACATGGGGAGACTAAACATAAGTACAAATAATGCAGTATCTGCATTTATGAATTTTCGATTTTTAAGGGAAGGGAGGGGGGAAATATTAAAAATTCCAGATTTTTTAGTAGACTTCTACCAAAAATGGAACAAATATATTGAAAAAAGGCTATGCGACTTCCTTAAGATATTTCCAAAAATACACTTTTTTTTTTCTTTTTTTTTTTTTTTTTTGGGGGGGGGGGGTTATGAGGGGGAAAACTCGAGACACCCCTATTAGCACTAAATTTGTCCTGAGAAATCTATGGGATCTGCGGTCACGAAATTTGGTGCGTAAATTGTTTATATGTATCCGACCTTCATTATAACGGGATTTTACAAAATCCCCCCCCTTACCCCCTTGGTGTCGAGAGGGCTATAAACACGTGTAAAAACACGTTTTCCCATTTGAATTCGCTTTAAATTATCTTAGATTGGCGAACTTTGGTGTGTGGATGTTGATTTAGTGTACGCATTATGTACTTTGTCGAGATTTCGCAAAACTTTGAACTTAGCCACTGGGGAAGGGGGAGTAAGAATCGGGTAAGTTGCTGCCGAAGGCAGTTGGAACCCGAACTCCCCACGTTGTGAGCGAGAAAAATCTCTACCGAACACAGTGGGAACTTTAACTCAGGTTAATTAATAATGACATGGGATTTTGACAACCCTATTTCAGTATTGTGTCCAGCGAAGTGGGCAAAGCTGCTAGTTAAATATATAAAATTAATACGTGATTTTTTTTTTACAAATTGCACATTACATTTTGTTTATATTTTTTAAGATGGATTTTCTAACTTTTAATCATTTGAAAGTTTACCTAAAGGAAAATTTGCATACAAATATTTATTCTTAGGTTAGTTAATGGGTTTAACATCGCACTTGTACTGCACAATGGGTAATTGGCGACAGTCTCGGACGCACCTCTAAGGATGGTCTGAAGACATACCATGACAATTTCGATCCTTCACAGAGGGGCTATTTCCCCTGTTTCGGTGATACCCAGAGGTATAATTTTGATGGGAACATGGAGGGCATTGCGGCCACGATGAATTTTGCATGCACTAGCCACCATTAGCGTACACGACCGTTTTTGACCGGCTCGAGTATCGAACCTGCAATCTTCCAATTACGAGCTCGGCGCTCCACCGTCCGGGCTATCCCGGCCCATTTATTTTTAGGAAATTCTTATTAATTTACGCTCTTTTAGAGACGAATTTCATATGTAAATACATAGGAATCCTAGAATTAAACATATCTCACAAAATATTAATTTTTCACAGAAAATTAGCAAAAATAATTAATATAGTGGTAAAAACAAGTTTAAGAATTTAACAAACATTCTAAATCAAGGAAAAAACGGTTACGTGCTACTTCCGAGCGTGTGATTTCCGAGCAGTGCTATTTGCGAAAAGATCTTACACCTGCCAGCTTATTCCTTCCCCATTTCAAGATAAAAGGGTATCGTGCCAAAGAGCACAGTCGTAATTCCCTAATCGATAAAGGGGATTAGCTACTTTTGTTAAAAGATGCCAGTAAAAAAAGAACGATTAAGTGGGATTCTGAAAGTTCATCATTCTCATTTTTATTTGAGTATGCTCCCTCTTTCGTTCAAGATAAATTGGTAGCGAAAGCGAACGAACAGCTTTTAGGCAATCTCTTTTAAATTTTCTAAGATACATGTATTTGGATGCTTTTAATTTGCATGAAAATACATTGTATGCGTGTATATATATATATATATATATTATATATATATATTGTGTATGTGAAATTTTTTACACCGTAATAGTGAAATTAGATATTTCAATTATAAAACTATTGTTAAAAAAAAAAATATATATATATATATATATATTTTTTTTTTTTTTCTATGACTGACATACACTGATTCATAAGGGGGGGAAGGCTGATGTTTTCTTAATCCCTTTACAGTTGACTATATACATACAAGAAAAAAAAAAATGTGTCATATTTATTGCTTTTATAAATAATATCTCGGAAGAAAATAGTATTATTTGCATATGCATATTGTAT
Source organism: Salticus scenicus (assembly GCA_963930645.1). Taxonomy (NCBI): domain Eukaryota; kingdom Metazoa; phylum Arthropoda; class Arachnida; order Araneae; family Salticidae; genus Salticus; species Salticus scenicus. Next base: position 92,179 of record CAWVNO010000513.1, on the reverse strand, counting down.
AATAGGTCCTCATATATAATTTTTTTTTTTTTTTTTTTTTCACACATGTGTGTATTTGCACGTTAATTTTTATTTATTTATACATTATTTTCACTTTTTAAAACAAGTTAATTTTTATTTACATCAAGTACTGACTTACCATTACAATAATCATACATTATCAAAGAAGATTTGAATTAATAAATATTTGCATTTAGAAATAAAGCCTTTTAGTTATGATCTTGGACAAGGCAAAATATAATGAAAAATTTATTATGAGTTGTATATTGTTGTTGTTTATATACAATAAATGTAAACAACATATGACAGAAAACAATAATCACTAGAAGAAGAATGAGCAACGGCCACAATGGCTTATAAAAAAAAATAAGCAAGCGAGAAATAAAATTTAATGGGAAATCTTTGAAAGATTTGATTAATTAACATGTTAATTAAATGATAATAATGTAAATGAGATTTTAGACCATCTGCAAGTTCAGAAATATTAAGGATATTAAAAATTGTGTTAGGCAACATGTCATATTGTACTTTTAAAGACATTCCTTAAAATTAATTTCAATTTGATTCAATAATTTAACTATTATCTTAAACATCTTAATTAATAACCTTACTTTTTAAACAATATAATTATTGTGATGTTATTTTAAACTTATGTTATACAATACATGAATTATATTTCTAACCTTTATATTAAAATTAAAATAGTTATTTAAATCTGTAGATGTTGCATAATAATGTTAATAATTTATTATTATTATTATTATTATTTTATGCTGTTATACTTGTTTCATATTTGTTATCAGGGTTGGCAGGTTTTTGACGCATGACAACTTTTGACGGTTTAAACCATGGTTAAAATCGTCATGTCAAAAACCTCCTTGTCAAAAATGTCAAAAACTTATATTTATAATTTAATTATCATATAAAAACTTAGTTTAATAAAATATAGTTTATAAAGATTTTTTGAAAAGTAAATACATTGATGTTCTTTGAAAAACACATTGTTACAATATTTTGATTAATGTAAAAAACAAAACTTTAGGCTTTAAAAATTTTTTTTGAATTAGTTTTATGTTCATTCGAAATATGCGGTGATACTTTTATATATTACTACGAAATTTATTTGTAACTATGCTTAATATTGTATATGTTAAACATATTAATGTTTTTGGAGAAACATTATTATAACATTTTGATTAATATAAAAATAAAACTTTAGGCTTCTAAAAATTCATGATTTATAAATCATTGATAGATCATTTTGATTGATAAATCATTTTATTTGCAATACAACATTGTGTATTTTAATTTTTTTAGTATTGTGCTTTTAGTATTATATATTTAACCAGTA
>CAWVNO010000513.1:53628-90628 GCA_963930645.1 Salticus scenicus | reverse complement strand
AAATAAAGCATAGCCTAATATTTTGCATTTAAATATTTTATAGAAAAATATAACATTTTTATTTTTTATTTTTTTTTATGACTGTTGATATAGCAAGTTTTTAAGAAAAAGCAATAATTCTGAATCTTAAACAAGCTTTAATTGTGGCTGAAATTCTTCTAATTACCTTGAAACAAGAGAAATAAGAACGCTCTCTGGACATGCGTAAATTGTAATAAATTTAATATTTACTCATACAGATTTTTTAAAAATTTCTTATTCTAAGCTGTAGGGCCTACTAGCGGCCAAGTGGTTCTACGCTCAAAGCTGGTAGACGTGAGATGCCGGGCTCGATCACAGGGTGTGCTCGTCGGCCTGACCATTAAAACTTTTTCATGGTTTTCTTAGAAACCTGCATAAATACAGGTAGGACCCTTTAGAAAGACCCACCACAGAGGGCACTACCCTTAGGCCTAAGACCCTAGAGTAGTCAATCATCCTTTCTACCAAAACACCAAACATCAACAGTCCAAGCTATAAGCAGGTACAAATATTTATTCAATCAATAATAATCAAGCGATAAAAATTTATTAATAAATGTAGATTATAAATATATAATTATTTTCAAATTTATATTGATTTCTGCCCACATATATTATGTTTTACTTAAAGAAAAAAAAAAAAAAAAAAAAAAAAAACTCCAGTATTCCTCTGTTTTCATGGCTTATGTTAAAATTCTTGAGTAAATTCGGAATTTTAAAATTTCATAAATATTAATATAAATGTATATATTAATATATTAAGAAAATGTACCTAATTTAATTGTTAAAAATTATGTATATATATATATATATATATATTATAATATTTTATTAAATACCTTTTTAACTAATTTTTCTAATTATAATAATCCTTATATCTATCTACCCCTATATATATATATAAACTTTTAATATTAAAATTATTTTAAAACAGATTTTTTTTTATTAATTAAATTGTTTATCTAATCGTTTTAGTTAATTTTTTAAAATTATTTTTATTTATTTTATTTCATAATGTTTCATAGAATTTTTCTTTTTAATTAAAAATATTTAAAAATTGGTTTTTCAATTAAAAGCTCAAATAGTTCTATTAAACAAATTAAGTATTAAATTTTTTCACATTTGGTAAATAAAGTAGTTTTTAATAATGTTTTTAAATACTTAGAATATATATACATATACACACACACGAAGTATTTTGAATACAGATTAAAAGCATCCATACACATTTATCAGCGCATATAACGATCAATAATCATGTTTAAAACACAGGCAAAATTTAAAAGATTGTAGCAGCTTATCTATGACCAGAGAGGGGACATACGCAAATAAAAATGAGAAGGGTTTACTTTCAAAGTCCGAATATATCATTTTTCTTCCAGACAACTTCTAACAAAAACAGTTAATCCCTTCATAGATTAGGAGAGGGGAATTGGGCTCTCTAGGAGGGGAAGAAGAGGAGGGCAAGCTAACAGGTGTTCCATTCGGAAAACGCACGATAATCCCCTATTTCGGAAATCGCACGGTCGCAAGTAGCACGACACCGAAAAAACATTACAGTAATAAATTGTTTTTTAGATTTATTTATTAGAGAACCTATTTGATATTCTCTAATTCACAATCGTCTCAAAATTATATAAATAAAAATTCGCAATCAATTGTGAATATTTTTTCCGGAAAATCTTATTATTTTTCGAAATGTCAGTGGAGGCCCACCCTGTAAAGACAAAAAAGATTTTGGGTTCCGTCTTTGTGTCTGCCTGTTTGTCTGTTTGTCGCGCGATAGCGGCCGCATAAATCACGCTATTTATTGACTTGCAATTTGGAACACATGTTCATGAGCCACATGGAATTAGCTGTATAGTTTTGTGTGTGTATTCCATTTGTAGTTCGGGTACAGGGACACACCAAATTTTTTCTTATCATTACGACCTACGGAGAGAATTTGTATGCACCTTAAAAATGGCCACAAAAATCCTCCGACTAACTTACAAATTGGTACGCACTTTCAGGCTCTGTATAGAAATAGCTGTATAAATGTTTATGCCTATATTGTTTATGGACTGTGTACAGGAACACGCTAAGGTTTTTCTTATCATTACGGCCTATGTGGTGAATTTCGTTTAAACGAATTTTAACATCGTTATACTCTGTATTCAACAAAAAGAAATTAGTGTACATTACTGAGATACTTAAACTGACGTTTTCTGCTGAAAATATGTGCTCTTAGGCTACCAAATTAATATACAGGACTTACAAAAGTGTTCCGACGATATCACGTAATCATCCAAATTATGTCAAATTTTGAAGAATTGTTCATGAAAAACGGAGTATAAGTTGAATAGTTTTTATTTATATATACAACGTTTACGGTTCGTTTACAGAGACACACAAAATAATTTCATGACATTATTGCCTATAGACAAATTTTTTTTCAGCGCATTTTAACGCTTTTATGCTGCATTCAACATAATGGAATTCACATACATTACAATAAAGATGTATAAAAAGCATGTTTACTCTAAAAAAAGGAATATGTATAGACTAAATGATTTATTTACGGGACCACACAAAATAATTCGGATGGCATTCTGTAATCATCCAAATGATGTCAAATTAGGTTGAAATATTAATGAGTTATAGTTAATTAAATAGGTGTATTCATTGTTAGTGTATATAATTACTGTGGCTCCTTTTCTGGGATACATAAAAGAATTTCGTACTATTACAGTCTATTGTTGGTATTTCTTCAAAGTGTATCTTAAGATGGTTACACTCCATTAAATATAATGATATTTTATTAGAATTTTAAAAGCATATTTTTCTGTGGAAAAGTGTGCACAGAATTGGTCATTAATTTACAGGGTTACACAAAATATTCCGATATGTTATGTAATCATTTTGCAGGAAATTTGGAACAAGTATTTATGAATTACAGGGAATTAATACAAGACTATCAGTTTTTATGAATACATAAATATTCATATATATACAGATAGTTATAGAAAGAGAGATACAGCGGGGGTTGAGGGGGGTGGTGGCTCCCCTCAGAAAACGTTTCTGTTAATGTAGGAAGTCAATCGAATCAATATTATATAAAAAGGAATAAATAAAACTGACCTACTGAATAATGCGTGATGCAAATAGGACGTTGAAACTCCTGATCTGCAGATCCACTAGTTTATGCTGTTTTAGACATGAATTATATATGTTTATTAAAATGTCCTAAAATTAAACCTATCGCACAAAATATTAGTTAAAAAAAAAAAAAATCTTATTATTTCTTTGAGAATACAATAACAATTATTTTGTGTCAAAAGAAAAGAAAGAAATAAAAAAAATTGCAAATTATGTTCCCCGCCACATTTTGGTATGTGGGGAACTTAGGTAATCGTGAATATTTTCTGATGACTTAGTTTATTGAGTTTTTTACACGTTTTGATGTGTGAGGAATCCGAAAATCACAAAATCGAATTTTGTCGTCCGTCTCAGTTTTCAATATGTTAAGTCTGATAGTGTGTTACTTTGTTAGTTTGTGTACACGATATCTCAAGGACAAATGATTTCTAAAAGGTCGGACCAGTTTTAAAATTTTATTTGTGACACTGATAAAAATCTTATCGATTTGCTACGTTCTAATATAAGAGCTTGGTAAGTTTTTCGAAATTTACTATTTTCTTAACATGACAAAATAGAGCAAAATTTCACTTAAACGTGTATTAAAAGTAATATTTTTATTGTAAAGATGTCAGACCAGTTTTAAAATATCAGTTATGATCTTTGAACAAAATAATTAACTAAGAAAATTCAACTTTGTAAACTTCATAATTTATTTGAAATTTACGAATTTCTTAACATGCTTGCCAGAATAAGGGAAAATTTCACCTAAACGTCCATTTTGAAGGATATTTTTATTTTAAAGATGTCAGACCAGTTTTAATATCAGTTATGATCCTTGAACAAAATAATTAACTAGGAAAATTCAACTTTGTAAACTTCTTAAGTTATTTGAAATTCACGAATTTCTTAACATGCATGCCAGAATGAGAGAAAATTTCACATAAACGTCCCTTTTGAAGGATATTTTTATTTTAAAGATGTCAGACCAGTTTTAATATCAGTTATGATCCTTGAACAAAATAATTAACTAGAAAAATTCAACTTTGTAAACTTCTTAAGTTATTTGAAATTCACGAATTTCTTAACATGCATGCCAGAATGAGAGAAAATTTCACATAAACGTCCCTTTTGAAGGATATTTTTATTTTAAAGATGTCAGACCAGTTTTAATATCAGTTATGATCCTTGAACAAAATAATTAACTAGGAAAATTTAACTTGTAAACTTCTTAAGTTATTTGAAATTTACGAATTTCTTAACATGCATGCCATAACGAGGGATATTTTGACATAAACGTCGATTTTGAAGAATGTTTTCATCGAAAGACCACTTTTAAAATAACATTTAGGATACTGGAATGAAAACCATTGACTATGAATTTTCTAATTAAAGAAATTCGCAAGTTATTCGAAACTTACAATTTCTTTTTAACATAGCAGAACAGCACAAAATTTCGCATAAACGTTCATTTTGAGGGATATTTTCATTGGAAAAATTTCAGACCACTTTTAAATTATCATTTCTGATAGTAGCTTGAATATAATTAATTACGAGTATTCTAATTTAAAAATTTCGTAAGTTATTCGAAACTTAAGATTTTTCTTAACATAGCAGAATAGAGTACTAGTACTTTTCATACAAACATGTATTACAGGAATCATTGCATTGGAAATAGTGTGAAATTACATGAAAACTAAAATGTAAAACAACGCGAATAAAATTAATTAACTAACAAATCATAAATGTATCGAAATAAACGGTGGGTAACGTATTAGGTGGGAGCATTTGAGTCGGTGATCGTGTCAAGTGATTGGTGAAGTTTATTTCTCTTAACATGAATTCAGTATATGTCTTGTAACAGAAATTTATGATATCAATTATATAAGGGTTACTGAACAGAGTCCATCTATGCCAGCTAGTTCTTCATTCGTGTCTGTAAATGAATTTTCTAATTCATTTGGTCTGAAAACTATATAAAGCAAAATTTACAACCAATATGTTTATATTTACTTACCGGAAATTCTTGTTATTTTACGCATTTTTAGAGATGAATTTCATATGTACATAAAAAAAAAAAAAAAAAAAAAAAAAAGTAAACGTATATCACAATATATTAATTTTTCAAAAAAAAAATTAACAAAATTATATAAGACAACAAAAAAATCTTATAAATGCTTGAAAATTTAAAGTTGTTTTAATAAAATTACAATTCACAAATTATTTCTTCTTCTTCTTTTTTTTTAAATTAGTTATCTAATTAATATTGCCTAATAATAATAATAATAATAATAATAATAATAATAAATACAATCAATACATTATTATTTATTCACTGAAAAATATTGTTATCTTATGTTCGTTTAGAGATGAATTTGGCATGAACATAAAAAAGTACCAAAATTAAACGGATATCACAAAATATTCATTTTTTCAAAGAAAATTAGCAAAAGTAAATAAGACAATAATAAACTAGTATGATGTGGCCACCACATGACTTCTATATAATTTTACACAAAATTCATTCGATACAAATTATTTGTTAAATTATTAAATTATTTTCCATTGTAAATGCAGACGATTTTTATCTGACAGAATTATATCACTAAATGCCGAAAGAAAGTCATTTTTTTTTCAACTATCAGAAGAAATACGATTTTTTTTTCTGTCTTTTTGTCGTTTAAAAAAAAAAAAAAAAAAAAATTATAACTTTGTTTTAAATTATCACATATCTATAGCTCAACCATTCGTTTTAAAAGTATTCACGAGATCTTTCGAAAGATACCCATATTGAAAATTTACTCCCCCCGGCGGTGTACTTCCCCCCAGGTGGGGAAGGATGCTCCCACATGCACATTTTTTTCCCCTAGTTTCCTACTACTATTATCAATAATTCATATTAATTTTACAATCACAAGTTAAAAATAACTCTCATTATGTACATTTATACGAAATTTTGTCCTATACTGCCATGTTTAAAATTTAGAAAAAAAAAAGCGATGACAGCGCCACCTGTAGAACGATTGATCTCCAAATCTAATCAGCACCAGTTTATGTCAGGGTCCAACTAAATATCAAGTTTAGTTGAATTTCGTTCATTGGTTCGTAAGGTATAGCGTCCACAAAATTTGTGATACACACACAGATAAACAAAAAGACTGACAGACATTTTCTAAAAACAGTCAAATCGTGTTCAGGACATCCCAAAACGTGCAAATCCATCGAAAACTGGAGTTCTTAAATTTTCACGAATCCAATACATATAGAAGAAAGTAAAAATAATAATAATCTCGAATGCTTCAGAATTGAACAATTATTCCAATGTAAAACAAAAAAATATGTAAGTTTTAAGTTATTTTTTATTCGTTGATTTAAACAGATCTTCTAATTAATAACGGTCTAGAAATTCGTTAAAGAAACATTTACAGCCAATTCTTCAATATTCTTCACTGGAAATCACATGATTTCATTTTCTTTTAGAATTTCTTTTCCTATATCAATGCAACATTCGTAAAATTAATCCGTATTCAATAAAAATAGGAATTTTTGAAAAAATAAAAATGAATTATAAAAACTTCATGCACATTTACAAATTTAACAATTATTCTAAATGAAGTGAAAAGCTTACAAATTGTAAATTATTATTTTATTCCTTCTATTTAAATGGATTTTCCAATTCATAATCATCTGCAGAGTACTTACAGAAAAATTTATATACAAATCTTCAATATGTATTCCATTTCTAAAAGAGTATAAAATTATATTAGTTTATGCTCTTTTAGAAATGAATTTCATATGTAAATGAAAAAGTTCTCGGAAGTACTCCATCCTTAATAACAGTTCCGAGAAAGAGAAAATACAGGGGATATTCTTTGGAAAGGGAGAACTGAATATTAAAATATCATTTTAAAAGGAGATTCTAAGTAAGCTTTCCACAAATTCAATAAATCTCTTTTGAATATATATATATATATATGTACATAAGATAATTTTCATATTTTCCGTTGAGTATACATAAATTAATCATATCAGTTTCAGTATACGACACAAAAAATGTTTTATAATAACTATTTTACTTTTTCCTAAATTGTATGAATTTTCATTTTATTTTATATTTTTCTTTCATTTTCTTTTAAAAATAATCTGGCGTGTCACTCACACGACTTTCTCTTACCCTAAAATTTAATACTATAAATCAGGTTACAGATTAAGAGGTAAGATAACGAGTACTGTAATGTAAACCTATGTTAAACAATTCAAATTAGGCTTCGGAAAAGGTTTATATGATAATTAGTTCTGTGTGAGGGGGGGGGGGGGGGCTACCGCCCCTCAACCCCCCGTTTCATTAATGCACCTACATTTATACATAATTTAATTCGGTTATTAGAAGATAATTCTGTTTTTAAAAAATAATTTATTAAAATTATTATTTAAAAAAATTATCTTTTATGATAATGCAGACGATTTCCATATTAGAGAAGTAGTATAACACTAAATATCCAAAAAATGTCCATTTTATTCTCAATATTAAAAAAAAAAAAAAAAAAAAAAAAAAAAAATCGAAGTTTTTTTTTCGTTAAAAGTAACAAAAAATCGATAACTTTGTTTTAAATTATCGTAGATCGATGGTTTAACCATTCGTTTTAAAGGTATTGGCGAGCTCTTATGAAAGATATTCATCATGAAAATTTACTCCTCTCGAGGGGGGACTTCCCCCTAAGGGGGGAGGCGAGGCTCCTACAAACACAACATTTTTTTCCCAGTTGACTATCTCTATTACAAAAAATATATATTCGTTTCATTTGGTTCAGTGCAGTCTATAGACGTTAAACTCTACTTACCTGCAATTTCCCCCATAGACGTAATGTATTTGAATTCTCTTGATTATCCCTGTACACAAACCATTTGCTTGATCTTAACGAAAAGCTTACTGTTGCATCCCTATATGATACACATTTAGAATACCAAGTTTGGAATGTCTGATACTATTTGTTCTTGAGATATGCTGATAACAGACAGACAGACACACACACAGACACTGACACAGACCAACCGCTAAAAATATGATTTTCGTATTCAGGAGACCTCAAAGCGTGTAAATATAACAAAATCTCACTTTTGAAAATTTCACCCCAAAACAATACTTTCTCTACCTTATGGGTAAGAGAAAGTAAATATTTTACTTTTATTGTTGAAACATATGCAGAAACAGTATATTTTTTATATTTTCAATTTCGCTGTTTCTTTCTAAACGTAGTTTTTGTGTGTAAGATAGTTTTCGATCCCAAATGAGTAAATTGAGAATTTTGTAGTAACGAAAAAGTTTTTTTGAGGATTCGAATGTATTAAAATTTCAATTCACAAAATTTATAATTATGCTACGTTTTTCACTTTACGAATATATTTTATTTTCAAAATATCGCAAAATTTCCATTTTTGTTTAATTAAATAAAACAAACATAAAAAAAGTTTCCAATAAAGATTTTATTTACTAATTTTTATTAATTTCTTCTTGGGACTTTGGCACATTTGACTTGCTCCGCTAAAAGTTTCATATAAAAACTTTTCTTTAAGTTTAATATTCATAAATTGAACTATACTACATTTGTTCTATAAAATATAAATATAGTCCATAAATTTTATGAATTTTGATACATTTTTTAAAGTCTCTTCTTAAATATCTGTAGAATTTTTTTAATTTTGAAGGTCATGAATTCATGAAAAAATGCAGACTGAGAAATCGCAATTTAAAGATTTCCAATCTGTAAAAAATGTATCAAAAACCATAAGAATTGTTGACTGAATACACTCCGCGACAAAAAGATAGGTACAAAGGGTTTTTCTTTAATGTTTCATAAAATAACATTATCTAAATTGTGCTTATCATAAAATAACACTATTTCAAGACTATTTTTTTTTTTTTTTTTTTTTTTAAGATTAATTTAGAAAAATTTTAAGACTAGAATTTTTCTAATTTAAGACTACACTCCGCGACAAATAGATACGTACAAAGGTTTTTTTTAAAAATTTATTTATTTTGAATGTGAATATTTTAAATATGATACAAACATTTAGTATGTTTTTGATATGATAATATTTTGTTATGATAATAAATGATCAGCACAATTTAGATAATGTTATTTTACGAAAAATTAAAAAAAAAAAAAAAACTTTGTACCTATCTTTTTGTCTCGGAAAATCTTAAATCTTAAATTAGAAAAATTTTAGTCTTAAAATTTTTCTAAATTAGTCTTCAAAAAAAAAAAAAAAAAAAAAGAAAAAAAAAATAGCCTTGAAATAGTGTTATTTTATGATAATAATGAAAGATAAGCACAATTTAGATAATGTTATTTTAAGAAAAATTAAGGAAGAAAACCTTTGTACCTATCTTTTTGTCGCGGAGTGTATATGTTTTATTGAGCAAAACTAACATACTTCAATTTATAAATATTAAATAGAAATATGAGCTTTTATATGAAATCCTCAGCGATAACTCAAATCACTTTTAAGTTTAGATAAAACATAATAACGTCTTATATTTTTCTTTCTTTTCTTTTCTTTTATAACATTGTCAAAAATATTAGGTGGGTTCATTTTTAAATACAAAATATGAATAATAGGTTTTATAGCTTTATGGAGACACAAATGTAAATAAATATGCATACATAATAGCTCAAACCTAAAAATTTAAGATAGATTAAATCGCTGTTGTTAGGAACGGTTTTTATAAGGCTATAAAAATTTGGTATGAGAAAATACACTGAGGAAAAAAATATACCACCGTCATGTAGAACGAATAAGGGGTAATTTTATAAATCCCTAAACTAGAAATATAGATTTCCGAGCTATGTGTGTAAGGCACGCCAATAAGCTGAATAGACGAAATGATCGAGAATTTATAGTCTATAAATTTCTAGATGGTGAAACAGTATTCTAAATATTATGAATCCTTCGTATTGCAAGGAATTCTCGCTTGATTTTCTAAATTTGGGTCATAAATCAAGATTATAATTGCTAAATCTTATTTGTTGCATTCTCATTTATTTGCAGAGTATTTTAAATAAGTTTGACCTCGATAATATAGGCAAATGCTCTAGAATCTTAATAGAAGTTTCTAGAACTCGCTTTCAAAGGGGACTAGACTATAAGGATGACATGGAACTATTTTTACTAGAGCGACAATTCAGATTCTAGATCACAGTTATAGATTTTTACTTTCCGAACACTATAGTGAGGAAAGTATTGTAATCATGTCAAAAATCTGAATTTGAGATTTTGATGTTTCTATACGTTTTGAGGTCCCCTGAGTCCGTTTCCACTATTTTTACGATAATGTATGTATGTGTGTGTGTATGTATGTGTGTATGTATGGGTGTATGTCTGTGAGTGAACACGCTAGCGTCTAAACGCTTTGTTCGAATAAGCTGAAAGTTGGTACGTATATTGTAAGTCCCCATAGTACGAACCCTATAGATTTTGGTGAATCTAGCACTTAAGGTTTTTTACAGGGACACCAGGAAAAATTCTTTATCATTATGATCTGTAGGCTCAAAGTTCAGTAGCGTTAAAAAAAAACATTGTGTAATATATGGAGAAAAATGCTCAAACACTCTATTATGGTTTTTCTCTCTTTTGTTTTTTTAACAACTCCTCTTTCTTTACTTTATCTGCAAAACTTTTAATTACTCAATGTTCGGAAAGTGGAGTGGAGTCACTCCAGATTTTTTTTGTCAGTGTAGGTATTATAAGATTTTTATATTAAACGCACTTCGAGCATACAGGTACTATGTATATAAACAAATAAATACAGTTGTATTCATGAGAAAATTCGGTTCTGACATTTCTATATATTCATATGAGTTGAGATATTTTCGAATTAATTTCTGCTATTTTTAAGGTAATGTATGTATGTATGTATGTAATTAAACACGATAGCATGTGAACATTGCGCTCAGCAATTGATTTAAACTTTGTTAGGAATTTCATAGGTCCTCGTTGGTCAAATTAAAAATATCTTCAAGAGTCTAGTATTTACTGTTTATTAGAAAGGTACAAAGAAAATTTTTTATGCATTACAGAGTATGGACTCAAATTACTTGAAATGTATTTTAGTATAGACAATTACTTACACCAGAGTAATTACTATACGTAGTATATAATTTTAAATTATGATCCTTATGGAAAATAATGTAGGTAAAGAATGAAGTAATTTATATGGATTATGTACCGTGAGACCTGATTATTTGGAGTGCGTTGCGGTATTTAAAAGAGGATAAAACTGTTACACTTTTTAGAATTTTGTTAAAATTCTTTACAGGAAGTCCATTTGCAAATTAATTCCATGGTTAATATCAGTATACTATTTAATTACAATATTTCACTGTGTATGTAAATAATAATAATAATAATAATAAAAAAAAAATAAATAAATAAATAAATAAAACAGACTAACTAAATGAATAAAAAAATACATAAATAATAATAAAAGTCAAAACAAAAAAAAAAAAAAAAAATGAAATAACTTAACATTAAAATTAAATAAAAGCGGAAATCTCATTCATGTGCCTGATTAACATAATAAACATAACATTCCGTTTGTCACGAAATAATCTTTCACTATGCTCATTATTGGAAATTATGTACTGACTGTACGTTTTTCTTTTACATGGACATTACAAAAAAGAATTCGGTTATATTACTCTCCATTGTGCAAATATGCAAGCTTTGAAAGATATGCGTACTTGTTACTGAATTGTTTACTGGTTTAAATTTGTTTAATCGAGTGGTACAGTCGGTAACAAAAGTGTTCGAACACTAGCAAAAATTCCTATGTAAAAAAAGTACACTTCATACGGTTTTGTTAAATAAATCCTTGTCGAATCCTGTTCTGAGTGCAAGAACATGATTCGATAAGGATTTATTTAACAAAACCGTATGAAGTGTATTTTTTTACATAGGAATTTTTGCTAGTGTTCGGACACTTTTGTTACCGACTGTAACTATTAAATGTCCAGAACATCGAGTTCAGTTCTTACAGAGTTTTTTTTTTTTTTCTCTTTCTTTGTTTTATTGTTAACAATTTCATTTAAAAGTTGACATCCCATACAGTTAAAAAAAGAAAAAAAGAAAAAGAAAGAAACATATATATCTTTCTATAACATTTCATTTTATTTTAAAATTGTACTGATTTTTCGAAATTCAAATGTGTACATTTGCACCACTTATATCTTCTCTCCATGCAAAAAACAGATATCAAGTAAAATCCTAAAGTATTGCTTCAAAATTCTAAAGTATTGCTATCATTATTTTTCTTATTATCAATATTATGAATATTAAAATTCACTAAGAAATTGAAAATGTGAACGATGAAAAAAACTTAAGCAATATATGCTCAATCCCCAATTTTGAAAAGTTTTGATAGACACGAAGAATCTTGGGGGAGGGGTTGAAAACAGAAAGAAGATGGAGCGGGGGGGACAGAACACCTCATTAAATATTCATATGCAAATCTCCAGATGAAAGCGTGGTGATCTATCCGCCTATCAAATCATTACGCTATGATTGACTGCACTCCCCGAGAGGGGGATGAAAAAAAACCTGGGAAAATAAAATATAAAAGAGGCCAGTTTTTATAAAGCAAAACGGTAGAAGCCAGATCCCGAGAAATTTTATCCGATTTCACGTGCATGAAAAAGTGATTTGTTATGATTTAGGTTGAAGAGGAAGTTTAAGGTTGGGGGGGGGGGGGTGTATTCGGAGTTGCGCTTGAGAAAAGTGAGATTCAAAAAAGGAGGGGGTGGTATTTGAAATAGTGAAGAGGGGGAGGGAAAGCAAGTAGGTGAAGAGAAGAAATTTATGGCCGATTTTTCATTCCGTCGGAGAATAAGTTGAGAAATGTAAAAAGCAGGCCATGTTTTATTCATGGCTTCATCTACGGCACGAAATGAAAACTTGCGAATATTGGAGAAAGTGTTCTTTTCTTTTTTTTTTTCCCTCTTTATTATTTTTCCTTAAATTTTTTGAGTTTAATGCCTTTTGCGGTCGAATGAAGGCAGTGGAGATGCGACGATGTAATGCCCTCGTTAAATGCTCATTAGAATATTTATTAGGGTAGAGAACTGTGTTACCGCGAGGTGTGATTGTGGTACGGGGTTGGAAAGACTTTTTCGCCCCGTGATTATAATTATCTCTTTCAATATGAAAATCGATAATGTTAGGCATTAGGGTGAGAATCGATTGAAATTTATTCGAGATTCTTTCAAGGAATTTAAATGAAATTCGAATATCTCACTCGCCTGAGCAGAAAGAACACCGCGATTTTATTTATTTATTTATTTTTTTGTTGCCAATTAGTGCACTAATTTTGTGGAAGGTGGAATAAGGCTAAGTTTGTATGCATTGTTATAGAAGTTTATTTGATTTGCTTGTAGATTTAAAAGTACGAATTTTTCACTTAAAAAAAAAAAAAAGAAAGAAAGAAAATACGACTTTAGTATTAACTGTAGAATCTTCAAAATTTTTCACATATTTTCTGCAAATTTAAATTGTTTTTTTTTTTTTTTTTTTTTTTTTTTTAAAGTATGCACTTTTTTTTTTGGTCTTTATTTATTTATTTATTTACACTTTCCAAGCTCACGACGATTCCAAGACCTAAATTTTAAAATAATTTTTGCTAGATATAGAGTAGCAAGATACAAAATATTGAAAAAGAAGTAAATATTCAATTTAGACGTTGTTTGATTCTAATCAATCGATACAAAGTCTGAACAAAAAAAAAAAAAAAAAAAAAAAAGAAAAGAAAAGAAAAGAAAAGAAAAAAGCAATTATCTGAATTCTTAGCTCTCACATATGTTATATTTAGTAAAACAATCTTAATAGATTAACATATGAAGCAAAACAGTTCTATTCTCTTAGAATTAAGTGATGAATACAGTAATTAAAATTTTCATTTATTTAGCGGAAATTTTCTTTTTAAAATATTCTGCTTTGTCACATAATTTAAATAATCTTAAAGTAATGTTTATCATTTTTGATGAAATTAACTCCAAAACCCTCAAAATTTTCACATATTTCTACAACTTTAAATTGATGTTTCTCATTTCTGAAAATATACACTTTTTTTTTTCTTTTTGCATTTATACTTAGATCCAAAGAGCTAATTTTTAAATAATTTATGCTACTTACAAAATGCAAAATATTTAACGTGAAGTAAATATTGACTTTAGATGGCGTTCGATTCAACTGATATAAGTCTGAGAAAAATCTTATCAACCAGAATTCTTTGCTCTCTTAAAAGTTATATTTAGTTAAACAGTTTTAATCGATTAACATATGAAGCAGAACAGTTCTATTCTCTTACAAGTATCCGAATAATGATATCTAAAATTTTTAATTATTCGGCTACATTATTAACTTCGAAGTATTCTGCTTTGGCGCATAATTTATAAATAATATTAAACGAATGTTTCTCATCTTTGAAAATATATGCATTTATATTTTCTTTTTCATTAACATTTCTATCCAATATATTTACACATTCTAAAACAATTTGCATTCGTCGACCTAGCCGTTCAGTATTTTCCAGGATTTTCTAATAAAGTTGTGAAAATACGGCTAAAACCTCCCACGGGCTGCATTTTAGTCAGTCCTGGGTCTCTCGAGGAGACAATTGGCCTCCATATACATACATATCAACTTACCTATATAGATGTTTCTACACTGTAAAAAATTTTTGTGGAACTGTTTACCAAAAATGGTGGCAACTACTTTAAACCAAAAATGGTGTAATGAAATACCTTTAGTTTTGGTGTAGGAAAACACCAAAAATTACGGGTTCATTACTCCATTTTTGGTGTAAAGTAGTTGCCACCATTTTTGGTGTACATCTACACAAAATATATTTACAGTGATGTTTACAAAATAACTTCCGCTGTACCATTAAAACATAAATAAATTAGAAACAAAAATAATTTACTAAATGCTATTTAATGTATAATATCACTGTTTTAACTATTACTAAATGCAAAGCAAGAGAATGTTACTGCTTACTTATTTAATGATAGAAAATTTTAGCTTTACGAAAATATATTTTACCTCTATTTTTTAAGATCCAAAAGTTAGTCTGAAATATTTTATAAAGGATTCTTTTTATATATTTTTTCGTTAAAATTTGTGGAGCTTCAATTAGCATTTCAGTATAAATCCTAATATATTATAGATACAAAGCTCGCTAACCTTTTCGATTCCAATGGCCTAAATTCACAGATTAAAATCCTGTAGAACACTTATATGATTTATAAAGAAACATAACTATATCTGCAGAATACTAAATACATCCTGGAAAGAAAATTGACATAACTGAAAAATGCAGTAGTTTAGAAAAATTAGAATAAAGATAAAGCTTTGACTAGCCTGTAATAAAATTTACACTCTATTTCTAAATCTATCCAAATTTGGAAATGGAGGGATAATGACGCTTTTCTTGCACGTTGTGGTGCTGCATAAACATTTTTTTATGGATATAAAGTCAAATTTGCCAGTTTTTCACTTATGTCATCTTTCTTGTTAGGGCATTTTTTTTTTTTTTTTTAATATGAAATAAACCTTTTTAACGTAGAACATTGTAAACTATTATACATATATATATATTTTACACGAAAATCGTAAATGTTTCTCTAATTACAGGAAAGATGCATAAAGATTTTTTAATTACAATAAAATAGTTATCTAGAGCAAAAATTTAGACAATGTTTACTAATTATATGTTATAAGAAAATGAGATGAACAATTAAACTGCAATGATAAATTGCTATTACCATATATAAAACTATATTTACAAATCTATTAGTATGTATGCCGTTTCATTACGAAACTCTTCAAAATGGCTATTATTTTTATGTACATTTAAAACTTTTAAATAGTTAGAATAATATGATAAAATTTACATTTAGCTATGGATAAATATCAAATGCCACACAGAAAAAAAAAGTTGTCAGTTGACAATACAGAATTGACAAACCCAAACAGCTGATTAGGAAACTTCAGTTAAAAAGTGTACTAGCTGCACTAGTCACCTAAACAATACCCCAGACTAGGAAGGTTAATATTATCAGATATAGCCGTCTTAACTGATAATATTAACCTTCTTAGTCTGGGGTTTTGTTTTAGAGACTAGTTCAGCTAGTGCACTTTTTAACTCAAGTTTTCTAGTCAGCTGTTTGGATTAGTGAATTCTGTATTGTCAACTGACAACTTTTTTTTCTGTGTGAAGAAATGCATATTTAATGTTTGTTGACAGATGCTTCAAAAATATTTCGTTTATTTTCTTCACTCTCATCTAGAATCTAAAGTCTAGTTTTAATTCCCTAACCACATTTATCCACGTATAAAAAAGCAACTTAATTATGCCATAAAAAAAAAAAAAAAAAAGAAAAAGAAACAGAGAATGAAAATACACTTTTTAACACCCTTCCGTCTTCGAAACGCAGCTCAAACACAAACAAAATAAATGTAAAATCGAAACATCTGCTATTGTGTAATCAGCCATATTCAGGGTTAAAAAAAAAAAAAAAAAATCTTTATCATACAATGATTTGTAATTAGATCTTTGCCAAAATCAATAATTATTTTAAAACAAATAAATTTTATCATGCTTTAATATAATTTAATTTATGAAAGCAATTGTAAATGTATGAACTGCATTTTTAAACGATTACAAATATTTGGATGTAAAAATTATTTATTACTATAATTAAAAACTATTTCAAAAAGAAAGTTTGATGCTACAACTGAAGATCACAATAAATCAACAATACATGCTGATTAAAAAATATTATTAAACAACTGCTTTAGTAACTTAAATATAAATACAAACATTTAGACTATGATTAAGAAACGATTAAAATTCATTTGTACAGTCGCGGAAAAAAAAAAAAAAAAAAAAATGTAACAGGTATCATTCGCCGGGGAATTGTGAGTAGTTTCAGAAAATGAAATGAAATTTTGAATTAGGGGTCGTCTACATATTAAAATGCGCACCAACTTTGATTTTTTTCAATGGTAATGCCTCATTTTTATTTTATATTTGAATTTCTGGGATCGTGACAAAGTGAAAAATACACCTACGAAAGAAAATTTAAGCTTTATTGGTGATCAGTATAGCTATTATAGAACTTTTTAATTAAAAAATATTGCACTTTTTTCAAAGAGTATTGTCTGACCTTAAGTGCAATGTATTTAAATATACCTAAAATCGTACTGAAGTATATACATATCTAAAAAACATAATTCAGGATAACTAAAATAATGTAAAGGTGTTAACGTTTTAAATAATTTTT
The DNA here is from genome assembly GCA_963930645.1 of Salticus scenicus. Taxonomy (NCBI): domain Eukaryota; kingdom Metazoa; phylum Arthropoda; class Arachnida; order Araneae; family Salticidae; genus Salticus; species Salticus scenicus. Next base: position 73,155 of record CAWVNO010000513.1, on the reverse strand, counting down.
ATAACTCTTTTTATTTTTCTTGTAACATTTCTGGTGTGAAACAGTAAAATTTTGTCTAATTCATTCTTGTAGGATCTTATTTTTATTTTTCTACATTTAAAGATAACCCCCTAACACATTTTTGCGGATAACTCTATGAATACTAAAGATAAAGTATACAAACAGTATACTTTTCCGCACTGCCGGACTCTCAGAAATTCGATTATGAAGTAAAAATTGGGTATTGCTATTGAAAAAAGTTTGCGCTCATTTCAATAGCAGCATTTGTGAGTTTTTCATGGCGGCGTTTAACTAATATTCCAAAACAAAGCAACTGACGATGCCACCAGACAGTTTTCAAACAAACTCCAAAATTGGTGTTCCGAGACACGAGCGTGTCTGTGAGCACAAAATTTCTGATGTATGGATACACCGATAATGGTGTTTGACGTAAAATAATTTTTATTTATACAGTTTTAATTGTATTTGAACACTTGATTTGGTGTCAACACGAAATTTAGTGCTTTTTTACCAAATTTTTGGGTATTTGAACACCAATTTCGGGGTGACAGTACTCCACATTTTTTACAGTGCACTGATGACAGAAGTTTGCTTCCCGCAACACTTGTCACCGGGAGAATCCGCGATTGTTTCTCTTGCGTGCGCGAACTGTTTAATTGGTTACTTTTGCGGTCCGATTAACGAATCAAAATCGCGTATCCGTGATTTTAGGTGTGCGGACCTGTTTTTTCTTTAGGAGCGATTTTTAAAATTTAAAAATCAGTCAGTTGGTATTCCACCTTGATGCAGAGAAGAATGGTCGGGCGCTTGCGTCCGTGCGTTATATTTTACCGTTATTTTTTTATATGTGGTCCCACACCCTGATACCTTTTTAAATCTTTTCCATCGAAAGATTTTTTTATTATTAACGGTTATTATGACTTGAAACTAAATTGTGAAAGTGACCGGAGATGATTTTTTTTATTTAAATATTTTGTGAAGTATCTTGAATTTATTTTAAAGAAACATGGCTATGTATTAGAGATTTGAGATTTGTAATAGTTGTACAGATTCTACATTCTTGAAATAGGGAAGCCAATTAATTTTAATAAATACTCCTAAATTGGAATTGAATACTGCCTTTTCTTTTTTCAAGACTGGGTATGTTTTCTTTAAATCTTTATTCTGAATTTTAAAATATCTTAAAAAATAAAAAATTGAATTTATCTTATGCTTGGTATGTACCCATGTATGATCAGATCGAAGCCTTAGGGTTCATTCATCACTGTTTTCATACGATCACAATTTGTTAACATATTTTGTTTTAGATTAAAAGCAACCTCTATCCATTATTAAATAAAATTAAGATAAGTCTCTATTCAAGAGCAGGTAGTATATAAAGTACCACCACAGTAGTAAAGACTAATTTCTGAATTACACGAATACCTAAGTTCCTCATTTCTATAGAATGGTGAGGAACTAAAAGTACGAGGTAAATATGGACATTAGACAATGTTAGATTCAATGAATATATGTCTGAAATCAATATGGGTGTACTTGAATTCTCATAGAGCTTACCAGTCTCATATTGAGAAAAACAATGCTGATTGGTTGTTATAGTGAGAAGTAACTAGTGCAAATTTCCTAAAGTTTTATCTTATTTTCTAATATAACCATTAATTACATTTTTAGAAATTTTTCTAAGCACTAATCAATGTACTAAAGAATTAGAACTGAAAATCATTTCTTTGTTCTCTTTTCTGCAATATATCGCTCATGAGTTAAAATCAGTGTTGCCAGATCTGGCGGATTTTTTATTCAATAATCACCAGTAATTTTGAGAAGTTATAAGTGATATACATAATAGACTATCAACCTTCGAAGTGATTAAGCAAACGTTACAATTAAAAATTACTGGTGATTATTGAATAAAAAATCCGCCAGATCTGGCAGCACTGGTTACAATAGTGTCATGACTCAAACAAATTACGTTTTCAGATAAGTAAGTGGATTTAAAGTTTTCATTGCCATGGAAATGCATGAAATATACCTTACGTTGTATATATTAAATTATGAGATGTACCTCTTTTTTTTTTCTTTTTTTTTTTTTTTTTTTCTTTTCTGGAAGGAACGTATTTTTTTTTTTTTACATCGGGACTTATAGTCCAAAAATCGTATATTTTTTGTTGAGCCACTATTGCAACCCATGAGCGATATATATTATTCAAAGCAACAGTTTCAAAATGAGATTTTGCTAGAAATTGATCATTTACATAGAACAAATGGCCACAGTCATATCAGTGATTGACCATTTCAATTTCCCAATTTCAAAATTGCTTAAATTTAAAGGTATTGGTATATATCTATATCTGTAAATTATATTTCAATCTAAATGTATAAAATATATTAATGTGATATTAATCAACATCAATCGATTTTCTAATAAATATTATTCTTGTAGCAAACTAACTCCGATGATTTTGTGTTAAAATGACTCCACCTGTTTCATAAACTACTTAAAATACCGGATCCAAACACATTATCAAAGAACGCTAAAAAACTTTGCAAGTTGAGATATTCTCTGCGAAAATTTAAGTGAGATATTCACACACTAACTACATTGGTCAATTACTGATAAAGAAAAAAAAAAAAAAAAAAAAAAAAAAAATCAATAGTTGACCAATTTGGTCATTTACTGGCATTGATAATATTATAGATACCTACACTGTAAAAAATATGTCCTATTTGCTGCCAGAAATTCTCCGTAATTTGAGAAAATACGTTCTGACAACGTAATTTTTTCGTAAATTACGCGCATTTTCTCAAATTACAGAGAATTTCTGGCAGCAAATAAGACATATTTTTTACAGTGAGTAGTTGACAACGACTTAATTCCAATAATAATGTCTGGTTTGTAAATAAAGCATTATTTGATATTTAAAATAAACATAAATGATTTATATACCTCAATAAATACATTTTTAGAATCAAATCAACATCAGTATTTATATTATACTTCGCAAACTTTTCTGTTGCGAGCAATTCCTTCTCACGAGGATAAAATAAAATGAAATAAATCTGTATTTATAGTCAATTTTTAATGATTGTCAAAATCAATTAAAAATTTTCAATTAAAAAAATAAATAAATAAAGCTTTAAAAAAAAAAAAAAAAAAAAATTCCAGTGCTAAAACCACGTGATTGATCATCTAACATTGTAGGTTGTAAGATTGACAGCTCGCAAAGTAGGATGGGGAAAAAAAATCACGTTTTAATTAATTTAAAAATAAAGCTTTACAAAAGCTCTAATTATGAACCAAATTTAAAGAGTTTTGTACTGTGAACTCATAATCAGTATCTAATGAATTTTTTATCCTAACCAGTTAAAAATTCGCGACTTAAAAAAAAAAAAAGCCATTTTTACTTCAGATCAAAAACCATGACTCATCATAAGAAATTGTTCTCGGAATGGGCGGTATCAGGGATGAAAGCATACATGCTAACGTTTCAATTTATTCCGGAGTATTTTTAGCCCCGCCTTTATTTCGCACCATTTTATTTATAGAAAAAACTTCTCCAATATATAACTTGGATAAAAATAAATAAATAAAAATAAAATAGCACAAATAAGTGGTATAAAATAAAGGCGGCGGCTAAAAATACTCTGGAATAAACTAAAATATTTGCATCTATGGTGAAAGTATTCCAAGTATCGGCACCACTGATTTTATTTAGAAATATTAATTGTATTTTTACATTAATTTTTTATGATTAAATAGAATTGAGATTATTGGTAAAACAAATACTGATAGAAGAGTTCTATCTGAATACTGAACACTTCTGTTTTCACATTCAAAAATTCACAACCGTTAAATGAGTACCCGTTTTCCAAAAATTGAATTTTTAAATTTTTTAAATTTGAATTTTGAGTTTAAAAATTCTAATTTTCACTAAATACATTTTTCTCATTGTTTAACTGTAAAATAAAATATTAAAATTTAAAAAATTCAGTTTTTGAAAAATGAGTACCCATTTAACGGTTACGAATTTTCTGAATGTGAAAATAGAATTTAAAAATACTAATCAGGTAATGAGTAATTCTATAAACAAATTTCGTCACAGACTTGCATGGGATTTGGTGACTAGAGACGGGGAAATCGTAAGAGGGAGTGGACAGCCTCTCTAATTCGACAACCAAAATAACGACTTTGTATCGTTTTAATCAGTTCTATCAGTGGCGTCATACCCTCTCTTTGACTAGCTAGGGTTAGATCCCTACACTGTCAAATAAAAGCCCAGTTTGCTGCCAGAAATTTTCTGTAATTCAGAAAAATACGTACTATCAACGTAATTTTTCCGTTGATAGAATGTATTTTTCTGAAATACAGAAAATTTCTGGCAGCAAACAGGACTTTTTTTTTGAGAGTGTACAAACGTGGCAAGGTTTGAAAGAAGAGTTCATACAAACTTAAGACATTCTAAAACAAGAAATAAATGCCAATAAACTATAAACAAATGAATGCAAGATATTGAATGTAAATATTCATTTATAAAATCGAATTAAGCAACAATTGTAATCTATGCCATATACTGAATTTTTTCAGTTAGAGAGTACCGTAATTCCTTGTAGATACCCCGCAGGTTATATAATTCAGTTTTGCACCAGAAATTTCAATTGAAAAATAAATTTATATTTGTACGAGCTCTTCCTTCGAAAAAGTATAGATTTCTCTATTAAATAAAATTTCTGGCGGGGAAATGACACATGTTACTTGCGGGTTATCTACCAGAAATTACGGTACATTTAAATTAAATTTCAATTCAAAGATATGAAATATATTAATGTATTATTAATCAACGTCAATATAATAATACTAATATATAATACTAATAAACATTATCCTTGCATCAGACTATTTCTCCTTCGATGATTTTGTTCAAAAATGACTTCACCTCTTTCCTAAACCATTTAAGGCCTAGAACCCCCGCACAGTTAATCGAATCGGCCTTAATCCCAAACACCAAACACACATCCAGATCATTTAAAATGTCGGATACAAATACATTACCAAAGTCAAATGCTAAGAAACCTTCGAAATGTGATATCTTCTGCGAAAATTTAAATGAAATATTCACACATTCAGTGATTAATTCCACTGATCAATTACTGGCGTAAAAAAAAAAGAAAAAGAAAAAAGAAAATAGAAATTCAATAGTTTATCAATTTGATCACTTACTAGCTCTGATAATACCATGTATGAACACTGTTCAACAAATTTTCATGAAGTTTTTGTAAATAAATTTCAATGAGGATTTTTACATTTCTGCGATCATAAAGGGACAGAATGTTACCAAGTCACTAAATAATTAATTGCATTGTGACTAGGAGATGTTGGTTATGAAATTACAATTCATGATTACAAAAGGTAATTTCCAAAAAACCTTCATCTATTTCAATGAGAATTTTGATGACAAACTAAGATTAGACGGGCAAGTACAGTCGAGGAAACAAAAGAAAAAAAAAAAGAAAAGGAACACCTGCTGTTATTTTGTTATTAATTGACGCAGAAAATCTAAGAGATATCATTCAAAAGGAAATTAAGCGTACCTTTTGAAAATGAAGTGAAATTTTGAATTAGGGGTAAGCTACATATTGAAATGAACGCCAACTTTAATTTTTTCAAAAGCAACACACAATTTTGACTCTATGTTGAAATTCCTGAGAGTCTGACAGTGCGGAAAAGTATATACAGTTTAAATACTTTATCTTAGTTTTCATAGAGTTATAACCAAAAATGTGTTGGGGAGTTATCTGTAAATTTAAAAAAATAAAATTAAGAGCACACAAGAATCAAAACAAAATGTTATTGTTGCACACCAGGAAAATTTAAGGACAAAAAAAAAAAAAGTTAAAAATAAAAAGGCAATACAAGCGATATGAAAATGCATGATAATAGAACACAATGGTTGTATCTGATTTTTACTTTTCAGATGTATATTTAAGTATTATGTTAAACAAAACTGTAAAATATTGATACATATATGAATATAATACATTTTACATATTTTTAAATATATTGCACCTCAAATTGGTCTCGTTTGTTATCACCAAGAAAATAATCATCTTTTTTTTTTTTTTTTTTTTTTTTTTGCGTTTGACGTTGTTGTTGTTGTACATAGTTTGATCCATAATTAAAAAAAAAAAATATTTTGAAGTAAATTGGAGTGTAAAGGTTGATATTTTTTATATACCAACTATGTGAAAAATACCAGAGCCAGTTCACATAGTTGGTATATAAAAAATATCAACCTTTACACTCCAATTTACTTAAAATGGATAATCATGGTTGATGAATTCATGAATAAAAAATTTCTAAATAAAAAATATTTTGTTTTATTTTTCTGTTACCTAATAAGTGGAATGAGCTGAAAATAAAATTATTTACATATTAATACCAATAATAGAAAAATTAATTATGAACAATATAAAAAATTTACATGTGAATCATGCTGCTATGTAGTTTTTAAGTCAATAACATTAATACATATGCGTTTATGTGTAACAAGTTTTCCTGAATTCATTTATTTTCGCAGCTTTGAAATTTTTAATTTTGTTTTTTTAATGGATTTCTCAAAATATATCCAATTTTTCAACAGTGTACTCGTCACAATGAAATTTTAAGCACAAGATTATTTTACACGAAATTACAGGGTTCGACGGTCGAAATTCCCCCCCCCCCCCCAATTCTTCCACCAGTATATTTATATAATTTTTTTTTTTTTACTTAATCACGCAAACTTACTACTAAGAATTCCGAAAGAAAAGTACTGGTGGGAGAATCAGGGAAAAAAATTTCGACTGTCGATACCCTGAATTAAAATAATTTGGTATTAGAAATCGAAGAACAACAATAACCACTTAACACAATATATTGTATTTTTCTTTCTTTACTGCAAATTTAATTAAATATCAGAATGTTTCATTGATTCAATTTTTTATTTAACATACAATTACAAAAATGTAAAATAAAAAATTGCATTTACAACGAACGTTATCTTAAAATAGAAATATTCTTTTAAGCGTCTATTCTTGAATTCTAAAATATCTTAAGAAAAATATTCAATTATGTGTCAAAAGAGATTGGAGGTTTAATTAATGTTAATTTAATTATCTTATTAATATTCATTTGCTCATCTTTATTCATTGAATTTTTCTCTTTAGAACGTTATCTTATTACACTGCAACCAAACAGCAGGAGAGACTCAAACACGAGCAAAGCTTAAATTCACCCACTGCATTCTTTCTTTTTTGTGTTGCCAGTCCTGAATTTAAATTTTACAAACCTTTGTGCGTGCGTGTGTTCTGCTCTATTATTCATTCTCATTCAGTTTTAAGAAAGAGAGAGGAAAAGTTAATTTAGATTCCACAAATCAAATCATTAAACAGAAACCAGAAGGGAAAATTCCTTCCCTATTCAAAAATATCTCTTCCACAAAACTTCTGCTGAATTAGCGGGCGCATCATCTTCGCTTATAATGCTCTTTGGGAAAAAGAACAAAATTTTCAGCGACATCCCCCTCCCCTCTCTTGAATTCGAATGCGGACACAAAGAGTTAATCCTGCACAAAACAATGAATGGAAAGATAGGAGGGTGGTCGGCCGGTAGCTCACTTACCGCACAATAAAATAAATACCGTTTTCATCTTTTTTGGGGGGTATGCGTACCCATTAGCTTATGCTAATAGTTCCCTAAACAAAGGCAATTTAGGAGCATCCACCTTTCTAATGTCTTCCAGATTTTATAATTTTCTTCCGCTGGAAGCTTTAATTGTTTTCCGACAAGTATTTGGCTCATTAATGGAGCCCACCTATTACTAGTATCATCAGCAAAGAAAACTTTTAACGGCACCGATTCTTTCCGGGACGTACCCATCCCTCTATCTCTTTTGTTTTAATTGCGGAGGCATCCTTTTCACAAAAGAGTCGATACCAGTTGATACTCTAGGTCTCTCATTCTCTCTCTATCTTGGCTGTCGAATATGCATTTTTTTCTTATTTCGAATTTTTTTTTTCTTCTTTTTCCAGTGAATTGCTTTCAATTCAGGGCGTTAAGTGGCGTGAGTGGTATAGAATTCGATTTTCCTCCACTTTAATAAGTATTAGTTTTAAGTATTTTAATTTTTTTTTCCTTCACTCGTGAAATAATTGTTTTTTTGTCCGCTGCAAATGAAACCAATTTTAGTGTGGATTAAGCTAATCTAGCTGTAAGTTGAATTAGTGAAAGTGAGCATCGAAATCAGAAAAAGATATGTTTTAAATTCTTTCCTTTTATTATTTTGTCGAAAAAAAAAAATCAATTTAATTTTTCGAATTATTTTCTTTAGAGGTTTCTTTCTTTTTTTTGTTCAAGAAATTTAAATCTTTATTTTAATAACATTATTTGATTAACTTGGAACGAAATACTCAATTTAATGTAAACCCTAATAGAAACAATCGTTCTTATGAAGGAAAAAAATAATATAGAGAGGAATGAAAAAAAAAAAATATATATATACCATATATATATATATATATATTATATAAGATTAAGGTGAAGAGGGAAAGGGAAATTGCATTTTAGAATGCTGAAGAGGGATATTTGGAAGAATTAATTATTTTTGAAATGTACATAACTGACATTTATTAATTTTTAACGTTTTAGGGATAATTGGGTCTTATCATTTACAGCATAAACATAAAATTCAATTATTTTATATACCTGATGGCATCTTTTTGAAGAAAAATGTAGTACAGCTACTAGATTACGATTTTTACTTTCCGAACACTATAGTGAGGAAAGTATTGTAATCATGTCAAAAATCCGAATTCGAGATTTTGATGTTTCTATACGTTTTGAGGTCCCCTGAGTCCGTTTTCACTATTTTTACGATGATGTATGTATGTGTGTGTGTATGTGTGTATGTGTGTATGTATGTGTGTATGTCTGTGAGTGAACACGCTAGCGTCTAAACGCTTTGTTCGATTAACCTGAAAGTTGGTACGCATATTGTAAGTCACCATAGTACGAACCCTATAGATTTTGGTGAATCTAGCACTTATAGTTTTTTTACAGGGACACAAAGAAAAATTCTTTATCATTATGGCCTATGGGAGCAAAATCTTAAAAGTGCGATAGCATCTAAACGCCTTATTCAATTGAGCAAAAAATTTATACACATATTATAGGTCACAAATGCTCAATCTGTATAGATTTTGGAGAATCTAGCACTTATAGTTTTTTTACAGGGACACAAAGAAAAATTCTTTATCATTATGCCTATGGGGCCAAATTTTTAAAAGTGTGATAGCGTCTAAACGCCTTATTAATCTGAGCAAAAAATTTTTACACATGTTATAGATCACAGTTGAACTAACTGTATAGATTTTGGTGAATCTAGCACTTACAGTTTTTTACAGGGACACAAAGAAAAATTCTTTATCATTATGGCCTATGGGACTAAATTTTTAAAAGTACGATAGCATCTAAACGCCTTATTGAATTGAGCTGAAAATTTATATGAGTATTATAAATCACTGTTGCACTAACAATAAGCATTTTGGTGAATCTAGCATTTATAGGTTTTTACAGGGACACAACGAAAATTTCTTTATCATTATGAACTATGGGCTCAAAGTTCAGTAGCGTTAAATAAAACATCTTGTAATAGATGGAGAAAAATACTCAAACACAATTATGGTTTTCTCTCTTTTGTTTGTTTAACAACTCCTCTTTCTTTACTTTATCTACAAAACTATTAATTACTCAATGTTCGGAAAGTCGAGTGGAGTCACTCCAGATTTTTTTTCTAATAATGAAAGACGCGTTAACTCCTGACTACATTTGTTCTTAATTTGAAGTGATATACTTAATTATTTTCGCAAAACGATTGTTGTATTGTGTTACCTTATAAGAACGTGCCAATATTTATCACACAACAATTTATGCATCATTCAGTTATCTCCTCTCTTTCTTAATTTTTTCTTATTATTCTTAATGTTTTTTGGATGATCCGCGGTAGCCCTGATCGGCAGATCGCCGAACTCATAATCAAATAATTCCAGGTTTGATATTTGAGTCCGCGAAAAACCGCTGTGCACATTAATGGTGGTTGGCGCATGTAAAATCTATCATGGTTACAATGTATTCCATGTTCCGTAAAATAATACCTCTAGGGGTTAACAAAGTGGGGGAGCAATCCTCTCCGCTGAGGTTTAAAATTGTGATGGCATGTCTCTGAACAATACCGTTAACAAGTTCCCATTGTGTAGTTCTAGTGCAACGTAAAAGCCACACAACATCAACCTCAATCATCTTCTTTATTCGATTAATTTCGTTATTCGAATCGTCGAACTTTTACTTTTTTGTTAGTGTTTTGAATTAATAAAAATAATAAATAATAAATATACATGCTCTTGATTTTTAGGAATTCACGTACTTATGTATATTACACAATCAAGCCTCTTTCAGTTTCAATTCAGAATCCTTAGCGTAATTAGACATCTTGGAATCTTTGACTTAGCACAACTGAAGGTTTTATACAACAAATTTATATTTTCATTTAATAACTTCATACATTGAAATATATTATGTTTGTTCAATATATATATATATATATATATTTAGGCAATATTTCTTATTGTTTTTAATAATGTTTTTACAGATTAAAAATTTTTAAAAAGCATCTTATCAGTTTCTACTTTTTCATGAATTCATAATTTTCAAAATGCTGAAACTTCTACAGATATTTAAGAAAAGACTTAACTTATTTTTTCTATAGTTTAATAGAGTTTACTTAAAATATTTAGGAACAGATTTTGCAATATTTTTAAATGAAAAATATTAAAAATAAAAATATAACAAAAATAATTTTTTTTTTTGCAAATTTTTACTAGACATGCTCTTTTAATTGTTTTCTTAAAAACAAATTAATATATTTCAAAATTCACCCCCGTTCCCCCATAGGTTTTATTAAATATGCAACATACATATATATATATATATATAAAGTCTTTTTATAAATATCTGTTGAAGGTTTAGCATTTTGAAGATTATGGATTCACAAAAAAAAAAAAAAAAAAGGCAAGCTGAGAAAACGCAATTTAAAGATTTCATATTTGTAAAAAATCTATCGAAAAACATAAGAATTGTTGTCGGAATATGTATTTTTTGAACAAACCTAACGTAGTTCAATTTATAATTAAATGGAAATTTAAGCTTTTATATGAAACCTTCGGTGGTGGTGCCTTCCATTGCATATGATATGCATATTATCTAAACAGTAAATAACAATAGAGGGCTAACCACCGTGCTCAGAGCCTGATTATCGCAAGGGCAAACGGGGCAGTTGCCCCCGGCCCCCACTTTAAGCCCCAACCCCCCCAAACCCTACTTTTGGAAAATATTATCTTTAAGCTATGATTTTTAAAAGTTTGTGCTGTATTCAAGAAGGTAAATGAAAGTTCTAAGGTGACCAATATCAGCCATTTTCCGCAGAACAATTCAGCATGTGCGAGAAAAGAATGAAATAAAAAAGTAACTGCTACTGATTTTGCTACAGTAAATTTCATTTTATACATTCAAAAGTGAATTATGGATTAAGGTTCTTGCAAATTTGAAAGAGCTAAATGTATTCATAAACATAAATAATATCTTTTATTTATTAAAAAAACATTTTCACATGTTAAATTACAATTATAAATATGGGGTTTTGACAGAATATTTTTGACAGGCTGTTAAACCTTCAAAAATTATCCCACGTCAAAAACTTACCAACCGTGGATATGATAACTATACATTAACTGTGTAAAAATTAGATATTTTTAGATTTAAGTAAAGAGAAAAATTTCGTTGAGAAATAGAGGGGGGGGGGGGGGAGGCTCTAAATGAGAATCTGCAACGGGGTCCCTTTTGAGGTTAGTCGGGCTCTGACCGTGCTTTTAGAGAGATTGACTTTTTACAAAAATATTTTCATAAAATCATAAACCAAGCAAAGAATTCTATAAAATCAAATGGATTTAATTTATTATTCGTCTATAATTTTCTAATAATCTCTAATATTAGTTTGTTTGAAATTTAGAAGTTTGTTAACTTTTAATTTTTTCCCTCCAAGAATTATTTTACGCACAGGATTAAATCATTCAGCTTACAAGGAAACATTCAAAAGGTGTCATCTTCAAAAAATATTGAAATATATATATATATATATGTGTGTGTGTGTGTGTGATTCTACTCTTCATAAGACACCAGAAAGTTAAAAAATTATCGGCGGAAATCAATTACAGCGACCCCACAAAAAAATATCAAAATTAAGAATATTTGGCGATTTGACACTGATAGGCGATTGATTTTGAGTACATGGCGGAGAAGCAAAACACGGTTCTGTTCGTACACGGCAATCTCGGTGCTGGCGAACTTATCGCCTAACAGCGCTAAATCGCCAAAAATGCTTAATTTTGATAATTTTTTGTGGTCGCTGTAATTAATTTCAACCGATAATTTTTTCACTTTCTGGTGTTTTATGAAGAGTTGAATCACATATTATATTATTTTCAATATTTTTTGAAGACGACACCTTTTGAATGTTTCCTTGTTAGCATTATTTCAGAGTTAAAAGACGTCTTTCTTAAGAGCATAGAATATTTAATCTCACCTACAGTCAAATCGCATGTTAGTCTATGGGAAAATTTATTTTCACAATTACTCATTAACTAATGTATTTTTTAATTTCCGTTTTTACATTCAGAAAATTCACGACCGTTAAATGAATGCTTGTTTTTTAATTTTTAACTTTCTAACATTTAATATTTCATTTTTTCGTGTAAAAAAAAAATAACTAAGTGCATTTTTCTCATTTTTCAGATAGAAAATAAAATATTAAAATGGTGAAAAATCAATTTTTCGTAACCGAGTGCTAATTTAACGGTTGTGAATTTTCTGAATGTGTAAATAGAATTTTAAAAGAAACTCATTAGGTAATGAGTAATTGCGAAAATAAATTGTCTCGTAGAACAACACGGGTTTTGATTGTTGACGAGGACAGGTATTGTTGACTCATTTATAAATTGCCACTAAGTTTTCTAATAGGAAATGATAATTTTAGCTTTCAGTTTTTTATATACCACTTTAGTCATTCCAGGGACATTTGATGACGTAGAATTGCCCCATATAATTAAAACTCTAGCTTTCCTCAACTGCCCGAGAACTATTGCTGGTGAGGTCAACTGGGGTTCAGGCTCCACAGACCACAAACAAGTAAAAGGCTGGTCTCAGGGCTCTTGTTTAGGATCCATTCTAAAAACAATAATAGCAAATGAAATGCTTAACAAAATATCCTCATTGGGCTATGAAATCTTTACCTTCACAGGCGTCCTCCCCATTATCTTCTCGGCTAGACCAAGAAAGAACCTGAAGTCTCAGGCCCTTGAAGCACTTATCCACATTCTGCTAGCTTCTCACAGATTTCCATTTAGCCCTTTCATCATCCAAGACACAAGCTCTCATATTTCCATTTCCCCGAATTCTTAAGGGCCCTCTTCACTCACCGCCGCCGGAAGCCGAAACTAATGTTATTCTATGGGAAATTTTTCTTTACAAATAACTTATTAACTAATGCATATTTTTAAATTCCGTTTTCACATTCTGAAAATTCTCAGCTGTTAAATTGACGGACCTTTTTTAAAAAATTATTTTTTTGATTTTTTTATATTTTATTTTGAAGCTGCAAAATATGAATTTTTAATATGTGAAATATTTTCCTTTTGCAATTTCAAAATAAAATATTAAAAATTAAAAAAATACATTTTTAAAAAAGGTCCGTCAATTTAACAGTTGGGAATTTTCTGAATGTGAAAACGGAATTTAAAAATATGTATTAGTTAATAAGTTATTTGTAAAGAAAATTTCCCCATAGAATAACATTGGATCGGGCTTCTGGCGACGGTAAGTGAAGAGGACCGTTAAAAGGAAGTCGGTGATCAAGATCAATGATGTCAGTGTTAAACAGGTAGACCATATTAAAATTTTGGGTATTACAATAGATAAAAATTTAAATTGGCTAGCTCACTTTAATTACTTTAAAATTAAATTCTTAATCGTTTATCATAATTCAATTGAATTAGCAGGAAAAATTAGGGCATTAATTCTTAAAATCTAAAATATTGAAGGACAATTGTAGAAAAAATAATTACGTATGGGGCGGTTGTCTGGAAAGGGATTCTTTCAAAAAGCGTGTAACTAAAAAGAACCTCATCACAAAGATTTTTTTTTCTTCCTACGATTGTCACGCGGATATAAAACAATCTCATCTGATGCGTTGATGGTGGTCACTGGCGTTTCTCCAATATACTTAACCCTCTTATATAAGTACAATAAAACAAACATTTTACAGCTACATAACTCTTCACTTCAACAGCACCTTTTCCCTGACTGTGAAATACAACAAAACATAGGCAGCTGGTTTCTGCATCTCAGGGAGGATACTTCACATGCACAAACTAATCTAAATAAAAATTTATTTTCTCCTGCAGCTTCTTTGGCGTTGTTCACCAATGGCTCCAAGACTGACCAGGGAGTAGTCGCAGTTTTTTGTGTTATCTCAAAAGGGGTCTTTATATATCGGTGGGTTGCAAGACCTCTAGACTGTAATGCGGTATTCGAAGCAGAATTATTCACTATCCTTCTGGCCCTTAAATGAGTTCAGGAAAACATGCATGAGTACAATCCTGTACTAATATTCAGGTACAGTTTCTTAGGCTTGCAGGCAATCTGTTACCACAACCAACCACTATCTTATTTCTTGTATTAAAATTAGTCTAGTAGGTTTATTTAAAAGAACCTCATTGGCACACGTCGTGGCTCACAAAAGTAGGGAGGGAACACTGGCTCATAACTCATATCAGCATTTGTTTCAGAAATGTCTGCACCAATAATATTGTTGATTTAAGAAGTAGAAAATTTTGTTTCATTCATAGTGGTATGAGTTCTGTGCCAGTATTCCATCCCTGTAAGGGCACGCGGGCAATGAAATAGTAGACTAAGTAGCAGAGGCAGTTACTGAAAGAGACTCAGTCGATCCCGCTCTTCCTCTTTCTACATCCTATATTAAAAGAAAACTTAAAGTTCATCTCATTCAAGAGTGGCAAGAGCATTGGGATCATTCAAGAAACGGTCGTTACACTTACAATGAAACCGTTTCAGTTCTGTAGGTCTAACCTCAGCCATAATACCTTTCTAACAAGCCGTAGTCCCTTTCCAACCTACTTACACCGCTTGCATTCTACTCAGAAGAGGGTTAACCCTCACATTAATATCATCTTTATCATATAAATGTAGAATGGTATATTTTACGTTCCGGCCCAAGCCTAAATACTTTTTAAAATATTAAGAGGGAGATCTCACTCTAAAAGGGTGGCATATCACTCTTTGAACATGCCAAAATGGAGCCAACCTCTAAAGACTGAAAAGTCTCTTTACGAAAAGTGAGATTTCTCACTCTTTATTAAGAGTGAGATTATTCGGAACAATTTAAAGAATATGACTGTTTACTTTTCGTTAAAAAAATTGTGTACACTGTATGACACCTTTCATTTCCACTTGCGAAAAAGAATGCAGTTTGGATCTGTCGGGAATTGAACCCAGGCCGTCCCCGTAGCAAACGAGTGTCTTACCACTGAACCACTGAGCACATACACTACCTGCTTAATTTACATTATTAAATCATTCTCATACGTGATCAATCATATTTTTAAATTTTTACTTCATTTATCAACAATATAATATTACAGAATTCTAACGGATATTTTAACCCTTTGTTGCACACTAATCACCTGCAAAACTTTAAAGGAAGTTATTGTGTTTTTCCTATTTAAAATAGCCCCAGAAATTGAGGAAAACATTTTTCATGAAAATTTTGTTTATTTTAAAAGTTACAGTTTGTCTACTGTACTGGACAGTATGCATATAGAAACTGGATATCTAAAGTAGAAGTTTTAACAATTTTGGTGATGAAAATAATAAAAGCAGTCACTTTTTCCATCGATACACAAATAAACTTTGCATTTTACGCATGAATATGTAGATTTTCTTGAGCATTATTCCATCTTACATCTTTGAACACTATTTGATGTTTGTCTAGAAAAATGTTCCACTCAATGCATGAGGACAGAGCTTGTTTGACTGGCGTTTTTTGATAGGTTTTTATGTTGACATTGGCCCTTGTTTACGTAAGTCTTCTGTATCGTGTTCATCAATTACTCTTGATGCTTCTTGTGTTAGTCCTCTGGCAATGGACATTTTGTAAACTCCTAGTTGCATAGAACATTGTGGTATCACAGCTTTGTAAAGAAGCCAAGAATTTATCACAGTAACATCTATAAAACGAAATAATACCCTTTTGCACCATTTTCTGGTTTTCAGATGTATCTTGTACAGTGACAACAGCATATCACATTTATGAACGCTTCCCATGTAATGATTATAGTTTCCAATCAAAGAGGGGCGTTTAACCTCAATATATATCTTGTTCTTTATGTCATAACGTTTTACTCTTGTTGTTGGATAAAATTAATAATAATAATAATAATAATAATAATAAAGATTTTTAAAATAAACTGCTTGACACTTATTCTTGTTCATTATTGTAGAATACAAGTAAAAATTACAACAAAAATCTTAGTTTTAATTTCTGATGTCCACTACAGTGGACAAATGAAAACCGTCCTACATTAGTCTATGTTCATAACATCCATTGTAGTTGACAAAAAGGAAAGCACATCAATTTTCATGAAAAATTACATCTGAAAATAAGTGTTCTATTCAAACATATTCTAAAATGCCTAAAATTACTATTTCTAAATGTAAAATGTTAAAATAAAAAAGGCTTGGCACTTATATACAATGTTTACAATGAGAAATCATACTAACTTGGAAGTAGAGGTTGACGCCATTTTCAAACTAACAATGCAAAATCTTATATTATGCTGTCATCTATGAGCAACAGTTGAAAGCTTAAATAATACAGAAAGAATAATCATTGAAACTAAATCTGTAAAACCATTTGCGTGAAAGGGAAAAAAAAAAAAAAAAAAAACTTTTGTCCACTACAGTGGACACAATGCAACAAAAGTGTTTTTTTTTTTTTTTAATTGTTAAAATTAGAATTATTTTAAAAGCAAACTGTGTACTTGAAAACAAATTTCCTAAGACAAACAGTCATTTAAAATAGCTTATGGGGAGAAGAAGTTCTACAGTTTCCTGAAAAATTCGTCTGTTGAATTGTTATAGATTTTAAAAGCGTTGTGCATTAAATATTTGTACTGATATTTTCTCTTATACTTTATATGTTTATGAATAAAACTATTTATTTTCTAATACGAATTTCGGTATGTTTCTTGTGATTTTCGATTCTTCCCTAATAATATTGCTTCGATTTTGTCAATCGTATAGAAAAAAAAATATCTGCTAAATTATTTTTCAACATAATTATTTTCCTTTTTTTATTCATAAAAAATCTTCAATAAGTTCTGTTAAACAAATACATGCATGAGATCGTCCAGAAATTGTCCTTCATATTTCATTCGAAATATCATTAGTAGATGGCGCCAGCAATTTTTTCACTCTACAAAAGTTTGATCTTGCAATACATGATGACACCACTCTTGGTGTCAAAATAGGGGTAAATTTTTTTAAGGAGAGAGATTCACACTCCAGAAATTTTAGAGAGTAACTGGCTTTCTAATATAACTAACCATCCTTTTCTATTCATAACTAACAAAGGGACGTTTCATAACTAACTAAAGGACGTTTCATAACTAACGTTCTTTTCTGCAATAAACTAACAAAGATGTATAACTAATCTCACAAACATCATTAACCTAACTAACTTTACCAAAATTTGAGGCCTGCTCTGACAGAAACCTACACATTCAACTGCTGATAACAAGAATTCGCAACTTAATCCTACAATCCCGTAGTTGGAATTCCAAAATGTTTCAGTACTTCCCTTGAGTGCACCCTCAAAGATGATAATAATAGTTCAACACCTCCACCTTAAAGAGGACTTATTCTTCTAAACTTCACACCTTGTCGCGTAGTCTTTTTTCCGGCGTGTATAAACACTAAAATCACAAATTACTGATAACTACTGCGGTGACCTTTAGTACTTTCTCCAAAGAGTTAGTCATCAGCTTTTTAAAGTACACCCTACCCTTTTGTCGCATGGGATTTTTAATCAAGCAGATCTTGTATTTTTTTTTTTTTTTTTATGTATATTTTTGTAATCAACAACAGGGGGAGGCTAAAATAGCTCAAAACTGCTGCATAGTGGTTAACGGCCCACCTCCATCTTTCAATCTTAGCTTTTTTTTTTAAGTCATTATTATCCACTTAGAAGCCACTATATTTAAACTAATTAACTAATTAATGGTATGAAACATAATTCCCTTTCCAAGCTTAAACTATCACTTGCTTCTTTTCTCGACGCACTGATTGTTTTTACAGAGTTAATAGAGTTATTGAAAATGAATACGGTTATTGATCAGTTATGAAATGGACAGTAGTAGTCAGTTAAAGTCAGGATAAAAATAACTGTATTAATCATATAAAAAATAACTGTATTAATTATTTTTTAATTATCTTTCCTGGCATTATGTGAACCCTAAGAGAGGTATACAACTGTACATGGGCTTTTAATGAGGTAAATTACACTGCGCTGAAAAAAAAAAAAAAATATCGAGCCCTGATACCATTTCTGTTGATTCTTATGTAAAATGACTTCCGGAATCCGAATGTGACCCCCATTTTGCCCAATCACACACCGCTTTATCGAGACGCCAGCCCATCCCCAAATTTTAACAACATTCGGTAATTTTATGGGTATGAATTTGATTTGGAGGGTTAAAGAGGAATATTTTAACACTTAAAAACAAAAAGTATAATGTATAATAAATAATAATAATAATCGATAAAATATAATGAATTTCAGTAGCAAATCCCCACCCCACCCCCCTCTTCGTAAATTTCCCCCTTCCTACAAACGTTCATGTTTTAGAATTTTTCACCTCTGTGTAGCTCCTCACAAGATAATAGTTAAAAAGATATTTTCTCTCTCTCCCCCTCCTTTCCAAATAAAATTCATTGCCATAAAATTACCAAACAGATAAAAATAAGGGGCGTCCGAAAAAAAATGGTGGGTGATGGGGCAAAATGAGCATCATATTCGGATTTAAAATGTCATTTTACATAAGAGTTTGTAGAAATGGTGTTGGGACTGATTTACATGCAGAGCAGTATTATTATTGAATCTTATGGAGGAAATCTGGGACCAGGAAAAAAATGGACCTAAATGGAGGTGGACCTTGAATATAGGTAAATTACAAGATTTCACTATATTTATAATTTATCTCATCCTACAAAAATCAAGATCAATGAATGAGATAATTATCTGCGCAGTAAAACACAAGAATTGTATTATTTGACAAATATAATCACATTTCATAGCGATGCGCGAATTT
>CAWVNO010000513.1:0-53428 GCA_963930645.1 Salticus scenicus | reverse complement strand
ATCCTTAATTATAAATGAATTATAATGCACGAATTAATAACATACTTAAATTTTTACTTTCCGAACACTATAGTGAGGAAAGTATTGTAATCATGTCAAAAATCCGAATTCGAGATTTTGATGTTTCTATACGTTTTGAGGTCCCCTGAGTCCGTTTTCACTATTTTTACGATGATGTATGTATGTGTGTGTGTATGTGTGTATGTGTGTATGTGTGTATGTTTGTGAACACGCTAGCGTCTAAAGGCTTTGTTCGATTAACCTGAAAGTTGGTACGTATATTGTAAGTCACCATAGTACGAACCCTATAGATTTTGGTGAATCTAGCACTTATAGTTTTTTTACAGGGACACAAAGAAAAATTCTTTATCATTATGGCCTATGGGACCAAAATCTTAAAAGTGCGATAGCATCTAAACGCCTTATTCAATTGAGCAAAAATTTTATACCCATATTATAGGTCACAGATACTCAATCTGTATAGATTTTGGAGAATCTAGCACTTATAGTTTTTTTACAGGGACACAAAGAAAAATTCTTTATCATTAAGGCCAATGGGGCCAAATTTTTAAAAGTGTGATAGCGTCTAAACGCCTTATTAATCTGAGCAAAAAAATTGTACACATGTTATAGGTCGCATTTGCACCAACTGTATAGATTTTGGTGAATCTAGCACTACAGTTTTTTTACAGGGACACAAAGAAAAATTCTTTATCATTATGGCCTATGAGACCAAATTTTTAAAAGTGCGATAGCATTTAAACGCCTTATTCAATTGAGCTGAAAATTTGTATGAATATTATAAATCACTGTTGCACTAACTATAAGCATTTTGGTGAATCTAGCATCTATAGATTTTTACAGGGACAAAACGAAAAATTCTTTATCATTATGATCTAAGGGCTCAAAGTTCAGTAGCGTTAAATAAAACCTCGTGTGATATATGGAGAAAAAAACACTCTATTATGGTTTTCTCTCTTTTGTTTGTTTAGCAATTCCTCTTTCTTTATTTTATCTACAAAACTGTTAGTTACTCAATGTTCGGAAAGTCGAGTGGAGTCACTCCAGATTTTTTTAATTGTTCTTGGTAAAAAGAAAAAAAATCTACTTATGGTTATATGTTAAAAATATATATTTGCTTGTATTAATTTTTTTCGATTTACTTCCCACTTGATGCTGGTTGGCACCTAAAGAAAATCACAGTCACAGAATAATTATCCTTCCTGCCACAACAAGTCCGACCAATAAATCAGTAGAAGAAAGGAAGAAAAACGAAAGAAAAGAAGAAGGAACCGAACAACAAAACTTTCCTTTACCAATTGAAGGTGATGGCTTCCTCCATTACGGATTCCATGAAAGTTTGATGCGAAGAGGCTACGCTGCAGATGACAGCGACCATTAGAATGGGACAGCATGGCAAAGTCCAGAGTAAAGTCGACAGCTAAAATATTTCGGAAAAGTTATTTATTTATTTATTTTTTTTTGGAAATTCTTTCATTAACTTCTGCATTATTTTCTAATCTATGTAACATTTATTCATTGTTAATTAGACAATTAAGATTAGAAATATAGACATGCTAGCAGGCTTTGCCCGCTTCGCTGGTCACTATATTTAAAGGAACCTCTTTTTTATATTTCTTTATGGGGGAAAAAAAAAAACTGAAATCGATTACAAGCTCGCTTTGTGTTCCCGCTGCCTTCGGCAGCGACTTGTTCGTCTTCGCAGCCTCCTGTGCCTGGTCCTACTGCCTGCGACAATGGCTAACCCGTCCCCCAATGGCTTACCCGTTCATAAACGATGCAGGCGACGTCCGCTTCGCTGGTCCCTATTTTTAAATGAATCACTATAATTACTGAATTCTCAGAATTGCATTAATTTTTATCACGTGAAAAAAAAAAAAAAGAGAAACAATATCTGATTAGGAAAAATGTCGCACCGGGTTCTCACTGCCTTAGGAAAAAATTCCCAAAATGTTCTAACTCTTATTTCTATTTTTTCCCCCTTCGCCCCACCCCCACCCGTCTATGCTAATAATTTTACAAATTCGAAAATATCTGCAATCGATTTGTAAGTATCATAAACCTCTATGCACCAGTTTTGAACGATCTATCTCTGTTTTTATTTTTTTGCCCCTCCGCTCCCTCCCCCCTTCCCGCCCCTCCCAATAATTTTAAAAATTCAAAAATTTCCTCAATCGATTTGTAGGTATCGAAAACCTCTATGTACCAATTTTGAACGATCTAACTCTATTTTATTTTTTTTGCCCCTTCGCCCTCCCCCCTTCCCGGCCCTTCTAATAACTTTACATTTTCGAAAATATCCCCATTCGACTTGCAGGCCTCTAAAACCTATCTGTACCAATTTTGAATGGCCTAAATGTATTTCTATTTGTTTTTGCCCATAGCCCCCCCTTACCGCCCCTCCTAATAATTTTACAAATTCGAAAATATCCCCAATCGATTTGTAAGTGTCGAAAACCTCTATATACCAATTTTGAACGGTCTAACTCTATTTTTATTTTTTTGCCCCCCCCCCTCTCCCCTCCCCCTTCTCGCCCCTCCTAATAACTGTACACTTTCGAAAATATAACCATTCGACTTGCAGGCCTCTAAAACATATCTGTACCAATTTTGAACGGCCTAACTGTATTTCTATTTGTTTTTGCCCATAGCCAATATACATTATGATCCCATTATTAAAAAATGAGATAATGAATAACATCATCTAACATAAAAAATAAATATGAGTTTTAAAAATATGCATTATAATCAATTATTTAAAAATAAGAAAATGAGTAATATCATTTAAAGGAAACAATAATTATGAATTTTGCGTTATAAATTATAATAAATTATTAAAAGCAAGATAATAAGTAGGACAATCTAAAATGAAAATTAATTACCAATCTTAGTTTTGTGTATTATAATCAATTACACTGCTCTGAAAAAAAAAAAAAAAAAAAAAAAAAAAAAATCGAGATCTGATACAATTCTTGTAGATTCTTATGTAGAATGACCTCCTGAATCCGAATATGACCACTATTTTGCCCAATCACCCATTGTTTTCTAGATACACCCCCTCCCTCATTTTTATCATTGTTTGGTAATTCTATACACATCAGTTTGATTTGGAGAGGAACGATGATTATTTTAACCGTTAAACGACTTCTGACCTGAGAAGATACAGAGGTAGAAAGTTCTAAAACACGAACATTTGTAGCAAGGAGGAAATTTGAGGGGATTTGTGCCCTGAAAACGAATGAAAATCAGTAAAAACAATCAGTTTCTGTTTTTTTTTTTTTTTTTTTTTTTTTTTTTTTCGCAGTATTTCTCTTATTTTTTACATATTCCAGCTTCCAGTTTGCCATTTTCTTAACAAAGCACCCCAAATAATAAAAATTATACAGTGAAATTTTTTTCAAAATGTTGATGAGTGGAGTAAAGTCTCAGAGCCCTCACAAGAAAGTTTGACTGATTCACTGTACGACATTTGCTTTCGATAACTTCCACGTTAAATGTTTTGGGCAGTAAAACATGAACAGTAAAATATCCTCCTTTCACACGTGTTAAAGATCATCACACAAGATCACCACCATCGAGAACACTCTCTTATCTCAAAACGTGTACTAAAGGTAGATAACGATTGACGACTACAATGATAAGAGCAATGACCTTTAACACGTGTCAAAGCAGGAGATTTTGCTGTTTATGTTTTACTGCCCAAAACATTTAACAAAGGAGTTATTGAAAGCAAACGTCGTACAGTGAATCAGTCAAACTTTCTTTCGAGGGCTTTGAGATTTTACTCCACTCAACAACATTTTGAAAATATTTTCTTAATTTTTTTAAGGAAAAAAAAATTAGTTTTTTTTTTTTTTTTTTTTTTCGTTAAAAGTAAAAAAAAAAAAATCGGTAACTTTGTTTTAAATTATCACAGATTTATAGTTCAACCATTCATTTTAAAGGTATTGACGAGACCATTCGAAAGATACCCATCTTGAAAATTTACTCCATTCGAGGGGAGACTTCCCCCCCCCCCGGGGAGGGGTGGGGGTGGGGGTGGCGACCTACACATAAAAAAAAAATTTCCCGGTTGACTATCTCTATTATAAATAATTCTTGTAAATTTCATAATGATTACAAAAAAATAATTCTCTTTATGCACATTTTTACAAAATTTTGTCCTATCACTGTTAAAAATTTTCTCCTAGGTTGAATCAAAACATGGTACATTTTTGCTGCCACCATGCGATGGTGAAACCTTTTACCATTATTTGGTGCTTTACTAAACCAATGCTTGGTACTTCAATAGCTACATCCATAAGACGGAGAAATTTTTTACCATAATTTGGTGCTTTTTTTAAACAAGAAACGCCAAATCATAATAGAAGGTTTCACCATCACATGGTGGCAGCAAAATGTACCATGTTTTGGTTCAACCTAGCAAACTGAAGCTACTGTAGTACCAACATTTGGTTCAACTTTGAAATGAATTTTTTAACATAGAAAAAGCGGGATGGTAACGCAATCTGTAAGACAATTTTTACCAAAAGTTGATAGGCACTAATTTATGTCAAGGGGCAACTACATACCAATTTGTATGAAATTCTGTGCAGTAGTTCCTGAGATACAGTTGCCACAAAATTTTGTCGCACACACAGACAGACAGACAAACAGACAGACATTTTCTAAAAATGGTCAAATCGTGTTCTACAGCTCTAAAAACGTGTAAATCCATCAAAAACCCGAGGTCGAAAATTTTTACGAATCCAATACTTTCTTCTATTGAATAAAGAAGAAAGTAAAAATATAATAATGCATATAATATTTTACCCCTTGATTGTTAACGAACAAAACTTTATTATTATTCAAATTCATGTTTACTTTATTATTAAACATTTATTACTTGAAGTAGTAACACGTATTGAGTTTTTTTTTTTTTTTTTATCATGTAGTACAACGAATAAAATTCTAAAAATACTTTTCATTCTATGACTTATAAATTACCTTAGGGAAATTTAAACAGAATATTACATAAGAATTAGTTTTTGATATGAAGTAAAAAAAAAAAAAAATAATAATAATAATAATAATAATGTTTTTATTATTATTATTTTAATATAATAAAAATATAAGACCACAGAAAGAATTATAGAAGAATGTGATTCGTATGTTTTTTAAGGGATCCTATCTGAAATATATTAGTTCCCCATCATACTATAGGTATGGGGAACTTAGGTAATCGTGAAAAATTTGGACCTCGATTTTTTTACTTTTTTATACGTTTTCAGGTGTGAGGAATCCGAAAATGAAAAAAATTGTATGGTATCTGTCTGTAGGGTGTCTGTTAGTGTGTTAGTCCGTTAGTGTGTTAGTCCGTTAGTGTGTCAGTCCGTTAGTATGTCAGCCCGTTAGTGTGTTAGTCCGTTAGTGTGTTAGTCCGTTAGTGTGTCAGTCCGTTAGTATGTCAGCCCGTTAGTGTGTTAGTCCGTTGGTTTGTTAGTCTGTCAACACGATATCGCACGAACAAATGATCGCAGAGAGGTCAGATCAGTTTTAAAATATTACTTTCGATATTGGCAAGAACCCTATTCATTTGCAACATTTGAATTAAAAACCTTCGTCAGTTATGTGAAATTTACGTTTTTCTTAACATGGGAGAATAGGACAAAATTTCACTTAAACGTGCATTAAATGGAAACTTTTTACTGTAAAAGTGTCAGACCAGTTTTAAAATATCAGTTTTGATGCCGGAATGAACATCAGTAACTATAAATATGCTACTTTGAAAATTTCGCAAGTTATTGAAAATTTACGAATTTCTTAACATGGCAGTATAGGGCAAAATTTTACATAAACGTCAATTTTGAGATATATGTTCATCGTAAAGATGTCAGACTGCTTTTGAAATATTATTTAGAACACTGGCATGAATATTAATGGCTATGAATTTTCCAATATAAAAATTTCGTAAGTTATTGGAAAATTACGAATTTCTTAACATGGCAGAATAGAGCAAAATTTCACATAAACGTCAATCATGAGGGATATTTTCATCGTAAAGATGTCCAACCACTTTCGAAATATTATTTTGGATACTGGCATGAATATCATATACTATGATTTTTCCAATTTAAAAAATTCGTAAGTTATTTGGAATTTACGATTTACATAACATGTCAGAATAAGGCAAAATTGAGCATAAACTTCCATTTTGAGGATCATAAATACATTAGACAACTTCAAAATTACATTTATGATGTTTGTTTGAACATGATTGAATACAAATATTCTAATAGGAAAATTTCGTAAATTATTCGTAATTTACGATATTATCAACATAGCGAAATTGTAAATTTTTCATATAAATATGAATTTTGAGGATTATTGCATTGGAAATAGTAACATGAAAACTAATCAACAGAATTGAACCTGATAAAATAAATTAATAGATTAGAATAAGATAAATATATCGAAGTGAACGGTGGATAGCCTATTAGGCGGGGATTTCATTCTGTCACTGTATCAAGCTGTGGTCAAATTCATTTCTTTTAACATGATTATAATATGTCTCGCACTAGAAATTTATGAGAACATAAATATGATGGGGAACTGAGCAGAGTCCCCCTATGCCAACCAGTTTAATATAAGAAAACAAATGTCAAAATAAAACTTATTCCAACATCCAAAATCATAATTTAAAGCCAAATAACATTTTCGTTTTGTTACATTATATAGATTTTTATCATCATGTTCAAATAAATATTTGAATGAATTTAATTTTTTCAATTAATCTTTTGCACATAAATAATGAAGAAACATATAACAAAAAATAAGAAAAATATCATAATAAAGCCCTTTACTGCTTAAAAAATGCGAACAAAAAAATTAATTTGTTTACTCGGAATTCATCTTTTACTTGAATAGTTGAGGTTGTTTTATAATTAGAACAAACAAAAATCCCATAAAATTGAATATCAAAAGCGCACGAATAGTAAAAATATAAATGATAGGCATGTGATCTCTATAACATTTATTTTCGTTTTCATTTTTAAAAAATACACCTAAATCTTGTACCAGATTTTTAAAAATAATAATAATAATAACAGGAGACTTGGCATTGGAATATTAAAACTCGAATAAACTACTACGTCAGAAACGTCAAAAGAAAAATTTTTGCAATGCATACAGCTGTTTCGGTAGCTTTAAGCGCACCGTCTTCAGTGCAAAAAGAATGAAGTAGAAACAGCTGTATGCATTGCAAAAATTTTTCTTTTGGCGTTTCTGACGTAGTAGTTTATTCGAGTTTCAGATTTTTAAATACTTGAATATTTCTATTGATTAAATTAATGAAGAGATAATCATCACATAATTATCAGCTTCATACTGAATATATAGTATTAATAGTAAAAATTAATAAATAAATAAATTAAATAAACATAGGTATATTTGAAAATTTCTGCGTGTATAGCTTGTGTCAATTTTCAGTAATTACACTAAAAAATTGCTTAGATTGTGAAAAATACTTAAAATTAGTTTAAGAGAGAAGGAATTTTATTCTATAACATAAAATAGATAAAACTTTCACTTGAAATCCTAAAAGTTGGTAGAGTTGTTTTTCTAAAATCAAAATTCAATTTCAAAGGTTTAAAAAAAAAAAAAAAAAAAAAAAAAAGTGAATAACAAATATAAGGATCTTTTATGTAACTATGATCAGGATTGCTGACAAACGGCAGTTAAAGTTTTTAGATGCGCCGTGCCTTCGTTACAGAGTACTCTTTAAAGAATACTAAAATGGAAAAATAAAGAATAAGAAAATAAAGAATAATTTTTAAAAATTTCATAATAATTTATGTTGTTTTCTGAATTTTGTGGCATACAAAAAAAGTGTGTGAGGGAGGGGAAGGAAAAAAGGATCGATTGATATAAATCTATAACGATCTCACTAATTCTTTAATCGGCCCTTAATTTTAGGTGAATATGTATATAGGGTTAATTCTAGTAAAATATTAAAATTTTATCTTCTATCAGTAATTTTTAACGTAAAAAATTAATAGTGAAGAATCCGTTAATTTTAATGGATTTTCAGTTATGTAAAAATTTCACAAAGAAAAAAAAAAAGTTTAATTTAATTAAATTTTAATAAAATATTATTTCAATAGAATTATTTTCGTGGGGAATATGATATGTATTATCACAAGGAAAGCGAAATATACTATACTTTGAAATTTATCTGTAAAATATATATCTTTGAAAATTCTATTTGGAAGAGTACAATGGGAAATATTTCTCAAATCAACATTCTCTACATGATTCTGAATACAAAATATCCCATCTAAAGAAACATTTTCCCTGAGAAATTTCCACTACCATTCCCTTATAACACCTCCCATCATTCAGCGACGTTACTGACGAATTCGCTTATATCAGGAAACATATCACATGCAGCCGGACCTTACAAATATTGCAGTCCGAACGAGTGGTCATGCGGGGAGGGACAGTAAAAAGGGATGGTGGAATATGCTGAGCATCCAGGATGCTGAAGCGCTACGGCAGTGACAAATCCGCGAACCCAATCAACAAGCCATTCATCTCTGGCAAGAACGTGACCATCGCAAATCCCCCAGAAATGGACGCTAATCAAGGTCCGCCGCCGGGCTGGTCATTTATCTATCGCGAAAAGATAAGGGACAGCGAGGGGAAAGGATTAGACGCAGCCCAAACACGATTCATTACGGCAGGAGAGGATGGAGAGGAAAGGGGTAGAGAAGCTCCACAATCCGGTGATGCTGATGTTGCCACACCGCGCTTATGGCAATTTCTCGGTCAATTCTTGATTACCCTGGCTATCAATGACGGTGGAAACTTACGCCATTGAGGATAAAGCGAAAAGATGGGGGTTGGAATTCGATTCCAAAATGTAATTTCAAAGTGGTAATAAAATAGTTATAAAGAGTTATCATAAAATGTGATTTTTTTGTACAGTATTTCCGGTAAAATATAATATTATTTTTAAAATTTATAACATTTGAGGTTTTTTTTTTTTTTTTTTTTTTAAGGTACAGAACTATGTATTGCACTATGCAAAAACTCACGGGTATGAAAAAAAGAGTAGTGTTTTATTTATTCTCATTATTATTATCATCTATAAAGTCAACACCAATCATTGCGTATTCTCTATCACCCTGTTTGTGAATTTATGTAGAATTTCATCATCGAAAAACTATACAATTTTGTTGGAAACGTATTGTTAAGTTTGAAATGTCCATCTTTATGGCAGGATATCTTGCACTAAAGCGACTGAAAAAGATGGGATAATTAAGCATTAGCTTTGAAAATAAAGTTCTACTCTTTCCTTATCCATGTATTTAAATCATAAAAAAGTAATTAAGTTTACGGAAATACATGATAGTATTAACTACTAAATTTGGCACGAAATATTTTTAAACAAATTTCTGTAAATTACTTTTCTGATTATTTAATCTACGATTAACATTCAGCTGATATTTTGATTTGCATGACAACTATTGCATGCTTTTAGCCACTGTGAATGCTTGAAGATAATTTCATTAAAAAATAATAATAATAAAAAGGGGACTAATGTGCAAGTTGTACCTGACGGGACTAAAGTGAAAGTTGTACCTCAAGGGATTAATGTGAAAGTTGTACCTCACGGGACTAATGTGCAAGTTGCACCGAAAGAACAAACTATTTCTTTCAACGAAAATGCCTACTAACCCTGGACGATAGGTCTAATATATCGTATCCTATTATATATCGTATTTATCGTAATATAACTCAATAATTATTTCGCTTCCTTCTTCGACTCGTTTTAATACGCATTTTTTATATGCATGAGCAGCCCCCGAAAAACAAAAACATTAAATCATTAAATTCATTTTTTACTTATTTTTATTTCATATTATTTCACGCTCACTTTTTATTTCCTAATTCAAAATTATTAAAAAAAAACTTTTTCGATATCGCTTGTAACGATACTGATTATTGTTAATTTTCTTTTCTTTTTCTTTCAATAATAATAATTAAAAAAAAAAAAAAAAAAAAAAAAAAAAGATTTTGATGAAATTCTGGCAAAAGCAGAATTTAGTTTAGGACGGAGGACTATTAGTTTTTTTTTTTTTTTTTTTTTCTTTTCTCAAATTATAACATCGCTTTCAAATTATTCAATTATATTTTCGATAAATTTTAGATTTCGACAAATGTCCAACTATCGAAACCGACAACGCAAAAAATCCCAGATTGAGACTAATAGGCCCTCAGTCCTAAAAAAAAAAAAAAAAAAGAATAATTAAATAAATTTGTTTGGATAACTTGTATAACCTTCCCTAGCTGTAAAAAATATTCATTTCGCCTTTTCATTGAGGCAATTCAATTGTCCGATATTTGAATGGAACAAAAGATCATATTTTAGACAGCCTCTGTTTCAATTCATTAAAAGAGATTAGAAGAAAATTCAATAAAAAACCTCGTCTCCCAAAATTATTCAAAAGGTAAAATCTAGGTACGAGGTTTAAGTGTACACTTCAAATTACTTGGTTTCTTTTATTCTTTGAACCCTAAAGATGATTAAATATTACTTAAAAATTATTTCTCTAAAATTAGTTGCTGCAATAGATCCAAAAATGTGTGGGATTTTGTTCTATGAAGATATCCTGATAAATGAAAACGTAGTAAAAATACTCAGCTATATTTACCATTATAAAATAAACATTGAAAGATGCTTACTTACATTAGATTTTTGAAAGGTTTGGACTAAATGATACACCAAGTGGACCAGTAGATAACAAATAATTTTGTAGAAATCCAAGATTAATTTTGTAGAGTTTTTTATGTTATTCTTTGATTTCGAAAGAACAATATTCCAAATATTATCAAT
This sequence comes from Salticus scenicus, assembly GCA_963930645.1. Lineage (NCBI taxonomy): Eukaryota > Metazoa > Arthropoda > Arachnida > Araneae > Salticidae > Salticus > Salticus scenicus. The sequence continues at coordinate 42,531 of CAWVNO010000513.1, read as the reverse complement.
ATCAATCTAGTGTGAAAGCAATCCCAAATACAGAGAAGTTAGAATCATAGTTTGTTATATCTCTGAATTCTCACTGTGCCTTCATACGTAGGGGAGACCCGTGTACCTAGGGCCGCTTTTTTTTAATGCGCAAAAACAGAGCCCTTGACCTATTTAAAATTATCAAACTGATATGTGCATATCTTTAGGACTAATTACTTTCAATTGCGATCCACTCGTGGCCCTAGGTAAAACACCCTCATTGTACCTGGGGCCATTCTCTCAAATTTATATTTCTCTTTCTAATGAAAAGGAAATGAGCATATAAACATATATTTTATATATAAAAAAATATATATGTATATATCAAGTAATATATTTATTTATCCTATAATTATCATGTTGTTGCCTTAATTTGAAACACGAATTTTTTCATTCTTTTTTCTCTTTGGGAACTAACAGAACGTTTTTTTTTTTCTTTCAATTTCTTTTTTCTTTTTCTTTTTTCTTTTTTTTTTTTTTCTGGAGTATCTCTTGGATTTCTAGATCGCTCTGGTTTTCGGTCACATCTTTTCTTTGGTGTGGGACGTTTTCCCTTAGGTAAAGGTTTTGCTTAGGTTCGTACCTGTTAAAGCATGACACACAAAAAGATGTTAGATATTGAAGGTTTCGAAATTTCAACAGGACACTAAACAGAGACATCCAGTTCTATCATTGTTGGTTCACTTTCTTCCTGGAAAATCTTTTTTTTTTTTTTTTTTCTTTTTTAATGGAGGGATTTTGTCTTGCAGTCACATTTGAACTTAAATATTCATCATCAGTGAATGTGTTTTGATTCATTGGCCATATGCCGGATACACGAAAGCCTGACAGAATGTTTACAGGCGGTTAGGATTTGCCAACATTTTCAGCAACGTCATATATAGTGGTTTACCAGAGTTTTCCAGCATCCAATTACTATAGGCTATACTGTGTTTCTTAACACTTTTGCGACCGCTGACGTAGATTCACGTCATTTGAAAATATGAAGCTCCACTAGTGGGCATTTCTTTTGCAATTTGTATATTATTTGTTTCTAAAAAATATACACAATATTCATATTTGTACAATCAGTATACTATGGATGCAAATACTTTGATTAGAGAGAGTATGATTATAATGCATATCCATTTGTAATATAAATGTGAATACGGAAAATTTTGTTTTGAAAAATTGTAACTTATGAGAAAAACACCCACAGGTGGACCTTACTGTCAAAAAGACAAAAACATGCGGTCGCGAAAGTGTTAAAAGGTCCAAACACACTGGCCCTAGGTACAAGGCAGCTATGTGGCCCTAGGTACAAGATTTGGTAACTTCATTCAAAATGCCTTCCACTAAAAAATCCACATGCAGAGAGAACTAATTAAATATCTCATTTATTACTCAATGTAACAAGCAACATTATACACTAAAAATGAAAGGAAAATATTTGACTTGCCTTTGTAAAATAGCAAAAGAGATGAGCTGCAAAATTTTACTTCAAACCATGTAAATTCGTTTTCTACATGTAACTTGTCAAAACTTTCTCCTCAAATGTTCCAAAGTAGTTGTAAAAGTAGCAAATGGTGTTGTTACTCGCCCAATTGAGAATTAAAACTTAAAATTAAATATTATTCAAATAAAGTAGGGTGGCCCGAGGTACATGATGGCCCTAGGTACATGATGGCCCTAGGTACACGGGTCTCTCCTAATGAGGGATCTATTACCATTTGGGCTTATTGGAAAGAAATACATTAAAACAATGCTAAATAAAAACAAACAGTTGACTTAAGGTTTTTTTTTTCTTCCCCGAATGATATGGAAATCAGCTGGTTGTTCTATATTATTTTTCTACAAGTTTTTTTAATGAGTTGGATTAATCATGAACGATAATTGATTGAATTTGGGCTTCAATTTTCGAGAAAAGCTTATTTCATTAAACACTCATGTATTTATGTTAATTTGTGTTTAAACTTAAACAAATTTATCAAGCTAAATTGCAAATTTCGTAGTTTATATATATATTTATTTATTTTATACTAGCCGCCTTCGGTGACCAGCTGGCTCGCGATCCTTGAAAAAATCCGACTTTACAAAACTCCCGCTCGGTGGCGCCTGCGGCGCCTTTTTCCCGTTTCAAGTCTTACAACAGCTTATTGACATATAGTGAAAATAGCTTTATTGAAAAATTTAATCGCAGTAAATTCCCGCTTGGTAGCGCCTGCGGCGCCCTCTTCCCGTTTCAATATCTGAAACAGCCTGTTCGCTCACCATTTTATGATCTTTAAAATTTTTGACTTTAGCAAAGTCCCTCTCGGTGGCGCCTGCGGCTCCTTATCCCCGTTTTTGAACTTACAACACCTTCCTCGCTCATTAGAATTTGAAATATTGAAATTTTAAAATATTACAGCGCCATCTGGCGGTAGAAATTTCTGTAATCTACTGTTCAATTCCAAATCAACAAAGCTTTCAAGGTGTTCTGGCTTTTCTATGTTTTTCTCTGAAACTCCCGTACAGAATTTAACAGCTTCTGTCGGTTTAAAAGTCCGCAATATTTCAAATGATGTGTTATAACTAATTTAATCATAATTAGAATTCTAGATATTGAATTACTAAAATATCAAACCGCCCTCTGGTGACAGAGATTTGCAACATACTCTTCGATTCCAATTCAAATAACTTTTAAAATGATTTATTACTTATGAAATTGTGTTAATTAGAAGCTGAGATACAAAGATAACATTAACATCTTTATAAAAAGATTTGTGTCTGACTCATCCATGTTTTTTTTCCAAAACTTGCGGAATTCTGGGCTGTATAACATTAAAAATTCTTAGTACGAAATGTGAGCGAAAAAATTCTAATCTCTGCAAAATATAAAAGAATAAAGGCGTTCTGGGTTTTCCGTTGTTTTCTCCGAAATTCCCGTTCATTTTCTACATTTTTTCCCCTTCGTCCCTCTTAATAATTTTACACTCGAAAATATCCGCAATCGATTTATCTTGCTTTAAAACCTAATAATAAGAATTTCAAACGCTGTAAAACATTTTTTTTCTTTCCCCCTCCCCCTTAAGCCTTTCCTAATAATTCTACACTTTGAAAAATATTCACAGTCGAATCAATGGGCATTAAAACACAATTCTACGAAATTTCAACGGCTCAATTTATGAAATTCTGTTAATTAGAAGCTGAGATACAGAGCTAATAGAAACATTTTTATAAAAAGATTTGTGTTCGACTTATCCATGGTTTTCTCCGGAAATTACATAATTCCGGGCTATATAACGTTAAAAATCCTTAGTACGATATGTGAGCAGAAATTGGAATTCGAAACTCTGCAAAATATTAAAGAATAAAGGTGTTCTGGGTTTTCCGTTGTTTTCTCCGAAACTCCCGTTCCTTTTCTACACCTTTGCCCCTCCCCCCCCCTTTCCGTTCCTACTAATAATTTTACACTCGAAAATATCCGCAATCGATTTAACTTGCTTTAAAACCTAAATATACCAATTTCAAACGCTGAAACTTTTTTTTTGCCCCTTTCCCCCCTCCCTAATAATTCTATTCTTTCAAAAATATTCGCAGTCGAATTATCAGGCATTAAAACCAAATACTACGAAATTTCAACGGCATATCTGAATTCAAAGTACTGCAAAATATAAAAGAAAACTTAATCTTTTCCCAATAAAAATGTAATTTTTTTGTTTATTAATATATTTTCATGAAAATTGAACAGTAGCTTTATAATATGCTGTGTAATCCGAATATTAATTTAAATGTAACATAAATGAAAATTTGAAGAATTTTGAAATTTGCAATTTTTAATCCCACTTCAAGAACATGTGATATTAATGATTTCCAGATGTTTTGTTTCCATTCCAGACAGCGAAAAAAATCGTTTTTTCGCTGTTTTTTTTTTTTTTTTTTTTTTTTTAAGCAATTAACCGTTGAATCCCGGTCATTTTTCGATCGACATGGGTCGACATTTTAATTAATATCTTCGCAACTAATTAAAAATTTTAAATTCTGTTTTTACTATCCCCTCGGGAAGGCTTCTGAGTACCCGTATGTCAAATTTTATACTTCTGTGTTCAGTAGGGGCTGAACGTATAGATGCTCAGACAGACAGACAGACAGAGAGACAGACATCTTCTTTTATTATTATAGATTAACTAGAAGTTCTTGATAAGAACCGAGACAACTAAAAAAAAAAAAAGAAAAAAAAAGTTTTTAGTACTTTTTCTTTCATTTATTCTTTTGTTTTTCTTTCCTTTCTTTTCCTTTTCTTTTTCTTTTACTTTTTTTTTATTGAAAATTATATGTTTCAAAAAGAATTATTAAAAATGGTGTGAAAAGAAATGCAGTAAAATAGTGTTTACATGTCTTATCAATGAACTTACGTACAGTGGCGTATGAAGAAGAAGACGCATAATTGAATTTTCAATAAACAACTTTGATTTTTTCATATGTAATCCCATACAAATGCAATTGTATGTTTTTTTTTTTTTTTTTTTTTTTTTTTTAATTCTTCTTCTTTTATTTAACACAATATCAGCCTATTATTTTGTAGTAGCATTTGCATCGAAAATATTAAATAGATTTTTAAATAAAACATTTTTTTAGAGTAAAAAGAATTACATCTTGATTGCATACCTTAAGAATTTATTATGAGTAATAGGGGGTGATTAACTCATTCGATTTTTCTTTCTTTCTTTCTTTATTCTTCTTTCTTTTTTTCTTTTTCTTTACTTTTCTTCTTCTTTTTTTTTTTTTTTTTCGTTTGTCATTTTTTCTATTTTTTTTTTTAAAAGTACTGGATCAAATAGCTTTGAACTTCAGACAAGCAAAGAACATTTATAAACTGATACTATCCAATATGGATTTAGTCAAGAGTGTAATTAGGGTACATCCACAAAATGAAGAAAAGAACCTTTAGATTACCCTGTATCATAGAAAGTTATAAATGACTTGTAACATTAACATAGGATTTCATTTACTATGTGAAACATTTTTATGCTGTTTTGTAGGAATATTAAGAATACTTAGACATACATATTTTCCCCCTAAAATTATTATTATTATTATTAATATTTTGGTAAGTTTTTGGCTTATAACAAGAATGTATTTAAACAAAATTTTATAAAACTTGCAGAAAATTTCATAAAACATTAGAGTAACAGTATTCTGAAACATAATATGCACGCGTTTAATTTTCGGTGAGATATGAGTATTTGTAGTAAGTATTTGCTTACTGTGCATGCACGAAAGATAGATTTTATTATTAGCAGTAGTATTACATAGGTTGAAAGTTATACAATGTATTAGGCAACTTCTGCCAAATGCTCATTTGAATACAGTAAAATAATAAGCAAATTACTGCAATATAATTTAACTTATAACTTAGCCACAGCAACGCGTGGCCGGGTCTGCTAGTATATATATATATATATATATATATATATATATATATATATATTTTCTTCATAGCATCAAATTGATTTTCTTTTAATATTTAGTATTATACTTCTGTGTGATGAAAATGACTATAACATACTAACTTCATTAGTGTGATGATGATAGATAAATAAATAAATATTTATAAAAGGAATTTTATATCGAAACTATAATAAAATGTATAGATATATATATCAAGATAATACCGTAATGATAAAGAAATAACGAATGAAGTAGAAAATTTGCGAATGTTAGAAAGGGGGATAAGAGAAGAAAAAAAAAAGCATAACCGATATTTGCCTTATATAAACAATGTACTCTTGCATAAAAATAAATACGAATAAATTGGAACTATAAACGTAAAATATATACATAAATGAGATATGTATAAATGGTGATTTACTGCATATTCATTCATATTATGATTTGACATCATTTTATGCTCATATCTGGCAACAAAAACAAATACATAACATAAACCGAGGGAATGTCAGGAATATTTGTCACAATAATCTTCGTTCATCCCATTCGTAATTGTCAAGGAACGTATCATTTATCCGTAGAAAGATAAGTTGGAAGAAGGGACTGCCCAGTGGTGTGAGGATTAGACGAACCCTTTCGATTCATTACGATCTCCAGGAAAGGATTGTTGGGGGTGGAGGAAGAAGACACAAATCCTCCCGGTGGTGCTGGGCAAGCGATTTTCTCTCTAGCTAACTCTGCTTCTGTCCATTCTTTTATATTCTATCATTCCTGATGGCTAAGGTGGTCTGGTATCTTCACAGATAAGTCTTGGGGGGGAAAAAAAGTAAAATGTATTTCTGAGAACTGAAAGGGTTTAAGTTTTCATACAAGTTTTTGAGGGTTAGTCAAATGAACATCTTATAGTTAAATTCTAGTACGTTAAAAATTTCTACAGAACTTAGAAAAGCAGCATTTATTTCTGATAAATAAAACACATGATCTTTATGAGATTATCTCATTTTCAATTGATCTTAGCTTATTATCTTATTATCAATTGATTGAGGATGTTCTTGTTATCAATTGATTGAGGATGATCTTGTTATCAATTAATTTCTATTAATTTCCGAAAAAGTTTTGGAGAGAAAAATCTGCTATAAAAAATTCTGTCTACTTCATAAATCAAAATATGATCCTGAAAAATGAAAATCTTTAAATTTTGGTTGGTGATTGAGGGATCACGAGTTAAGCATCTTATAATTCAATTTCAGTATATCAAAAATTGATCTTGAAGTTTACTTTGAGTATATGTTAAAAATTTCTGCCGAACTTCGAAAATAAAAATATATTTCTGAGAAATAAAAGGATTTAAGCTTCGGCAGATATTGAGGGATCGTCAGATCATCATCTTGAAGTTTAATTTGAGTATGTTAAAAACTTCTGTCGAGCTTTAGAAATCAAAATATAATTTTTGAAAGGATTTAACTATTTAAGTTTTGGTACATATTGAGGGATCGTCAAATCCTCATAATCTCGAAATCCTTTCAGTACATTAAAAATTCCAGACGAGCTTCGTAAACTAAAATATATTTCTGGAAAATGAAAGTATTTTAGTTTTGATAGATGTTGAGGGATAGTCCTATAAGCATCTTATAGTTCAATTTCATTACATCAAAAATTTATGCCGAGTGTCGGAAGGCAAAATATATTTCTGAGAAATGCAAAATTTTTAATTTCTATTGAAGTTTAGCCACTTTTGTATACTAAAGTTTAATTTCAGTATATCAATAATTTTTTGCTAGTTTTCTGAAGGTAAAATATATCTATGAGAAATGTAAGGGTTTAAGTTTTGATAGCTGATGAGCATTAGTCAGATAAGCATTCTATAATTAACGCGTTCAGCGCTATGTCAGCCATCGGTGGCTGACACTGAACTTTCCGTTTAAGCCACGTCAGCCACCCGTAGCTGACAGTGTGAAATATGATATAAAACTAAAAAATTTACATAGTTTTAAGTAATTACTGACAATTTATTTAAAATTTACTTAATTTTTATTTATTATAGGATTATATCATTAAGGCATTTTAATAGATTTTATTGAAACACGGCAAACATAACACGCTTCTAAGCAGTGCGCGTGGCCTGAATGGGATTTCCATAAGAATTCGCGTGGCGCTCAACTCATTAAATTTCAGTACGTCAAAAGTTTCTTATGAGATTTGAAAAGTAAAATACGTTTTTCAGAAATGAACTAGTATGCTGTGGCCACCACAAGACTTTCTTCTATATTTTCCTATACAAATTCACGCAATAACAATATTTAAAAAAAAAAAAAAAAAAAAATACGATTTTTTTTTCAAAGTTTTTTTTCGTTAAAAAAAAAAAAAAATCGATAACTTTGTTTTAAATTATCACATATTTATAGTTCAACCATTCATTTTAAAGATATTGACGAGACCTTTCGAAAGATACCCATCTTGAAAATTTACCCCCCCCCCCCCTGGGGGGGGGGAAGTGATGACCGAGATTTTTTTCCTAATTAACTACTACTATTATCAATAATTCATATTAATTTCACAATCACAGGTTAAGAATAACTCCCATTATGTACATTTATACGAAATTTTGTCCTATAATGCCATGTTAAAAATTTAGAAAAAATACGATCACAGCACCACCTGTTGAGTGATTGATCCCCAAATCTAATCAGCCCCAGTTTATGACAGGGGCCAACTAAATACCAAGTCTGGTTAAATTTCGTTAAAAAAAAAAAAAAAAAATACGATTTTTTTTCTAAGTTACATTTTGTTAAAAGTAAAAAAAATCGATAACTTTGTTTTAAATTATCACATATTTATAGTTCAACCATTCGTTTTAAAGGTATTGACGAGACCTTTCGAAAGATACCCATCTTAAAAATTTACTCCCCTCGAGGGGGGACTTCCCCCCCAGGGGGGTTCACGAGGCTCCTACGCATACAAAATTTTTTCCCCAGTTGACTACCTCTATTATAAATAATTCTTGTAAATTTCATAATGATTAATAAAAAATAATTCTCTTTATGCACATTTATACAAAATTTTGTCCTATATCACCATGTTAAAAATTTAGAAAAAGCGGGATGGCAACGCAACCTGTAAGACAATTTTTACCAAAAGTTGATAGGCACTAATTTATGTCAAGGTGCAACTACATACTAATTTGTATGAAATTTTGTGCAGTAGTTCCTGAGATACAGTTGCCACAAAATTTTGTCACACACACACACACAGACTGACAGACAGACAGACAGACAGACAGACAGACAGACATTTTCTAAAAAGGGTCAAATCGTGTTCTACAGCTCTCAAAACGTGTAAATCCATCAAAAACCCGACGTCGAAAATTTTTACGAATCCAATACTTTCTCTATATTACATATAGAAGAAAGTAAAAAGTTTAAGTTTTTATAGAAGTTTAAGTACAGCTAGTGAAGTCTAATTTCAGTACAGTCGGTAACAAAAGTCTCCGAACACTAGCAAAAATTCCTGTATAAAAAAAGTACACGTAATACAGTTTTGTTAAATAAATCCTTGTCGAATCCTGTTTTTAGACTGACTAAGAACAGGATTCGACAAGGGTTTATTTAACAAAACTGTATTAAGTGTCCTTTTTTACTTTCTTCTATATGTAATATAGAGAAAGTATTGGATTCGTAAAAATTTTCGACCTCGGGTTTTTGATGAATTTACATGTTTTGAGAGCTGTAGAACACGATTTGACCATTTTTAGAAAATGTCTGTCTGTCTGTCTGTCTGTCTGTCTGTGTGTGTGTGTGTGACAAAATTTTGTGGCAACTGTATCTCAAGAACTACTGCACAGAATTTCATACAAATTGGTATGTAGTTGTACCTTGACATAAATTAGTGCCTATCAACTTTTGGTAAAAATTGTCTTACAGGTTGCGTTGCCATCCCGCTTTTTCTAAATTTTTAACATGGTGATATAGGACAAAATTTTGTATAAATGTGCATAAAGAGAATTATTTTTTAGTAATCATTATGAAATTTACAAGAATTATTTAAAACAGAGATAGTCAACTGGGAAAAAAATTTTGTATGCGTAGGAGTCTCGCCACCCCCCGTGGGGGGGGGAAGTCCCCCCTCGAGGGGAGTAAATTTTCATGATGGGTATCTTTCGAAAGGTCTCGTCAATACCTTTAAAACGAATGGTTGAACTATAAATCTGTGATAATTTAAAACAAAGTTATCGATTTTTTTTACTTTTAACGAAAAAAAACTTAGAAAAAAATCGTTTTTTTTTTTTTTTTAACGAAATTTAACCAGACTTGGTATTTAGTTGGCCCCTGACATAAACTGAGGCTGATTAGATTTGGGGATCAATCGCTCAACAGGTGGCGCTGTGATCGTATTTTTTCTAAATTTTTAACATGGCAGTATAGGAAAAATTTCGTATAAATGTACATAATGAGAGTTATTCTTAACCTGTGATATTGAAATTAATATGAATTATTGATAATAGTAGTAGTTAATTAGGGAAAAAATTTGGGGCATCGCTTCCCCCCCCCTAGGGGGAAGTACCCCCCCCCTCCGGGTGTGTGTGTAAATTTTCAAGATCGGTATCTTTCGAAAGGTCTCGTCAATACCTTTAAAACGAATGGTTGAACTATAAATATGTGGTAATTTAAAACAAAGTTATCGACTTTTTTTACTTTTAACGAAAAATATGAAAAAAATCTTTTTTTTTTTTTTTTTTTTTTTTTTTTTTTTTTTTAAATACTGTTACTGCGTGAATTTGTATAGGAAAATATAGAAGAAAGTCTTGTGGTGGCCACAACATACTAGTTTATATAGGAAATTTTGCTAGTGTTCGGAGAGTTTTGTTACCGACTGTATGTTAAAATTTTCTGCCGAGATTCAGAAAGTATCATATTATATTTAGAAAGAGATTTTATTTTTCGTTACAATGAAAACTGAGACATTTCACAACATATCTTTCTTTGTATTTTAATTAAATGATGATACATAAAATGGCGAAGTAAAACTGTAACTAACGTCAAGCACTTTATATATTCTGTAGCCAAAATTTGTAAGTATAAAATTTATCTTTCATTGAAATGTTAACCCTATTTAATCTCAATCCTCTGGCCAGTGTTCCCAAATTTAGGGATTTTTCTTATTCAATATCCACCATTAAATTTTAACTGTAACGGTTGCCTAATTATTTCGAAGGTTATTTGTCCATTATATACATCAAATATCACTTCTCAAATTTATTCATGATAGTTGAGAAAAAGAGTACCTTTTGGCAACACTGTTTAGGTTTAAAACACTTTAGAGCGTTATTGCCGGCAAATGGTTAATACAGTAAAGCACCGTTTATACGTCTTTCAAGGGACTGACGTAAAATGACGTATAAATGAAAAGACGTATAAACGAAATTTTAATTACACTTTGATTACTACAAATTTAATGACGCTTAAGCAACATTTATATGAAAATACTAATTAATAAAGTTTCTTAAGTTGGTAAATGTACATTATACATTTTTTAAAGCCAATAATTAATTAAAATAATCTGGTGTGTCACTCACACGACTTTCTCTTATCCTGAAATTTAATACTATAAATACAGGTTGCAGATTAAGAGGTAAGATAACGAGTACTGTTATGAAAAATCTGTGTTAAACAATTCACATTAGGCTTCGGAAGAGTTTTATATGATAATTAGTTCTGTGTGAGGAAGACTACCGTCCCCCTCAACCCTCCGCTTCATTAATGCACTTACATTTATATAGAATTTAATTCGGTTATAAAAAAATAATTCTGTTTTTAAAAAATAATTTATTAAAATTATTATTTAAAAAAATTATCTTTTATGATAATGCAGACGATTTCCATATTAGAGAAGTAGTATAACACTATATATATATATATATATATATATAAGTTGAATTTATTCTCAATATTACATTTAAAAAAAAAAAATATTTTTTTTGTTAAAAATGAAAAAAAATGATAACTTTATTTTAAATTATCGCAGTTCGATGGTTCAACCATTCGTTTTAAAGGTATTGGCGAGCTCTTTTGAAAGATACCCATCATGAAAATTTCAGGGGGGGGGGGAGGCGAGGCTCCTACATACACAATTTTTTTCCCAGTTGACTATCTCTATTACAAAAAATATATATTCGTTTCATGTGGTTTAGTGCAGTCTATAGATGCTAAACTCTACTTACCTGCAATTTCCCCCATAGACGTAATGTATTTGAATACTTTTGAGTGTCCCTGTACACGAAGCATTTGCTTCATCTCAACGAAAAGCTTGCTGTAGCACCCCTATATAATACACATTTAGAATACCGGGATTGGAACTTTTGCTACTATTTGTTCTTGAGATATGCTGATAACAGACACACAGACACACAGACCATTCGCTAAAAACATGATTTTCGTATTCAGGGGACCTCAGAACGTGTAAATATAACAAACACTCACGTTCGAAAATTTGACCCTAAAACAATACTTTCTCGACCCTATGGGTAAGAAAAAGTAAAAAAAAAAAAAAAAAAAAAAAAAAAGATTTATTATAAAAAATGAGAAAAATCATACTATTAATGCATGACTTTGTACTAATTACATATATCATATATTAAGTATTATATCACATTTCTTAAGTACTATATATGAGCACATTTTAAATATTAATTATATATATTGCGTATCTTTAATAATAAGCATACGATTTATGTCCATACAGATAGTTATTTAATAACATTAAAAATCTTTTCTATTTGTCTGATCTGTTGTTTGTCTATGAGTATTAAAAATTCTACTTTCAATTCAATTGATTCTTTAATCAGTATTCTTCGACCTTTCCTGTATTCCTCCATTTAAGATGCTTTCTAGGAAAAATCCGTCTTATTTAGAATGAAAAATAATGACAGGTCGAGAAATTTTGCGAATAAGACGTATAACCGATATTAGCGGCGTATAAATGAAGAATTTTTGCATTAAAATAAATTGGAATGAATCAGGACTTCACTAAAAGGACGTATAAATGTAAAAGACGTATAAACGAGAGACGTACAAACGGTGCTTATATATTATACTATATCATACGTACATTATATTAAAATATTTTTAAAGAAATATATATATATATATATCTTTATATTTCTTTTGTGCGTGTGTATGTCACTGAACTCCTCCTAAACGGCTGGACTGAGTTTAATGAAATTTTTTGTGTGTCTTCAAGTGGATTCGAGAATGGTTTAGATTTACAAATGAAAGTTGTAACTTAATTAGTTCTTTCTTAATTAATTCTTAACCAACTCTTTCAACAACTTTTCCACCTAGATGGCGTGAGTTGTCGTAAACACGATGTCAGAATTTATTTAATGTTGAAATGAAAAATGAATTTTTAACTGTATCTTACGAAGTGTTTAAAATATTTTTTCAAAGTTAATATTTTAGAATCGTAAACACGATGTCAGAATTTATTTAATGTTGAAATGAAAAATGAATTTTTAACCGTAAGTGTTTAAAATATTTTTTCAACGTTAATATTGTTAAAATGTTAAAATTAGTTAAAATGGTATATTCTTTTAAAAAATTCGTCAATATCCGACGGAGTTATTTTATGTTAAAATGAAAAATGAATTTTTAGGCCATTATTATTTGTGCAGATGGAAAATGTACTAAAAGTTTTCCGAAAAATTTCACGATCACAAATGTTGACGGATATCCAATATATCGTCGAAGAAATCCCGATAATGGCGGACAATCTTATAATCTATGGCGGTCATCCATGTCAACAACATAGATATTGACATTGATAACCGTTGGGTGGTCCCATATTCGCCTCTGCTGAGCAAAACATTCAATGCTCATATTAATAGCAAGAAATTCAAACTTCTTCACACACCATAAATTTTAAATCAGCACAACCGGTTTCGAAAGGACGTAGCCTTTCTTCATCAGGTGCAAACACGTGCAACTGCCTTGGAGGCAAAAGCAAGACTGAAAGCAGGACAAAATCCAGAGGGGGAGGAGCAACACAAACAACCAATAGGAAGCAACATGCAGGACAGGACCAATCAGAGAGGAACACACGTACACACACACCACAAAATGAGGAGGGAGGAAAGGAGTAAACAATTTTTTTTTTTTTTTCAATGATATTAAACTAATAAGTAAATTTAATAAAATTTATCCATTAATTATTATTATTTTTATTTAAATTAGAATTATTTTATTATAACTAATATGATGTTATAAACATAATGAAGGAAATTATTTAATTGAATTAAAAAAATTTTTCCAGGCTGTAGACAGCAAAGTGGAATCTGGATTTTGTCCTGCTTTCAGTCTTGCTTTTGCCTCCAAGGCAGTTGCACGTGTTTGCACCTGATGAAGAAAGGCTACGTCCTTTCGAAACCGGTTGTGCTGATTTAAAATTTATGGTGTGTGAAGAAGTTTGAATTTCTTGCTATTGTCTGTACGCCAGTTTTTTTAATTTATTTTTGGTGCTCATATTAATGTTCAGTTCTGCAGTTCAGTGAAGAGCATCAAATACATTTGCAAGTATGTGAATAAAGGCAGTGATATGGCTGTATTTCGAGTTGAAAATACCAATGTGAATGCTCCTCCGGTGAATAACAACGATGAAATAACACTTTACCAAATTGGCCGGTACGTCAGCTCCAATGAAGCTGTTTGGCGTATCTTTGGTTTCCCAATTCATGAACGGGATCCAGCAGTTCTTCATTTAGCCGTCCATCTTGAAAATGGTCAGCGCGTATATTTCACGAGCGAGACAGCGATTGATCGTGCTATAAATCCACCAAAAACTACACTCTCCGAATTTTTTGAATTGTGTAATCGTGCGGATGCTTTTGGTGCTTTTGCACGGACATTACTCTATTCAGAAGTACCACGCTATTTCACATGGACTCCAACAAAAAAATGGATGCCCCGCAAGCAAGGCACGCCGATTGATGCATGTCCCGGTTTATTCAAATCAAACACCTTGGGACGAGTATTTACAGTCAATCCAGGGCAGACTGAGTGCTTTTATCTTCGACTGTTATTGGTTAATGTCATCGGCCCTTTGTCATTTCAAGATTTACGTAAAGTGAATGGACAACAGTATCCAACGTATAAAGATGCATGCCTTGCACTCGGCTTGCTGGAAGACGACAACCAGTGGGAGTGTATGCTTGCTGAAGTAGGACTGAGCTGTACAACAAAACAAATTCGTCTACTATTCGCTATAGTGTTGACTACATGTTTCCCGGCCCGAGCAGAGACATTACGGGATAATCACAAAGATGCAATGACTGATGATATATTGCATCAACATCGTTCACGGTGCAACGATCTAACGATAGTATTCAGTGACGCTATGTACAATGAAGCATTGATTGCTATTGAAGATCTTTGCATTATCATTGCCAACTTACCACTCAGTCATTTCGGTATGCATTCAACAAATCGAAATTCATCTGATTTAATAAGCACTGAATTGAATCGTGAACTACAATACAATACTGTAGAAATGGCAGCGATTGTTGCTCGCAATGTCCCACTAATGAATGAAGAACAAAGAACCATTTACGACCGCATCATGCTCGCAGTTTTGGCAGGACAAGGTGGATTCTTTTTTTTTTTTTTTTTTTTTTTTTTGGGTGCACCAGGTGGAACTGGCAAAACATTCCTTATTTCGCTAATTCTCGCCGAAATACAATCAAATAATGGCATCGCATTGGCTGTTGCATCATCTGGCATTGCGGCAACTTTATTGGATGGAGGCAGAACAGCTCATTCATTATTTAAACTGCCACTAAATATTCAAAATAACCCAGACGCAGTGTGCAACATAAAAAAAAACAATCGTCCATGGCCATAGTGCTGAAATAGTGTAAAATTCTTATCTGGGATGAATGCACTATGGCACACAAACATTCGATTGAGGCGTCGAACAGGACATTGAAAGATATAAAAAAAACAACGACAAACTATTTGGCGGCACTCTGTTACTCTTTTCAGGTGATTTCAGACAACCACTTCCCGTTATTCCGCGTTCAACATACGCTGATGAGATCAACGCGTGCTTAAAATCATCGTCATTGTGGCGTAATGTTGAAAAAGTACAACTGAAAGTAAATTTGTGCGTTCAAAAGCTTCAAGATCCATCCGCTGAAACATTCTCAAAACATTTGTTAGATATCGGCGATGGAAAAGTTACTGCAGATGAAACTGGATGCATAAAATTACCGACCGATTTCTGCACAATCATTGATTCTCAAGATGCTCTTATTGACCAGATATTTCCCGATGTACACAGACGATACACAAATCATGAGTGGCTGGCAGAAAGAGCAATTTTAGCAGCAAAAAATGAGGACGTCAACAAATTGAATCTCAAGACACAACATTTGTTACCAGGAGACTTGGTGTCATACAAATCTAATGATACAGTTTGCGATGCCACCGAAGCTGTAAATTATCCAACAAAGTTTTTAAACTCATTGGATTTACCAGGCATGCCACCGCATATTTTACAACTGAAGGTTGGATCTCCGGTTATTTTGCTTCGTAATTTGAACCCACAACGGTTGTGCAACGGCACGCGATTAGTCATAAAAAAATTAATGAAAAATGTTATCGAAGCCATCATTTTAAATGACAAATTCCGAGGTGAAAATATATTACTACTGCGAATCCCTATTATACCCACAGATGTGCCAATTCAATTTAAACGCCCTCAATTTCCAATTAGATTGGCATTTTCAATGACTATCTATAAGTCTCAGGGCCAAACGATGTCTGTCTGTGGCTTAGATTTGAGCACATCATGTTTTTCACACGGACAATTATACGTGGCTCTCGAGTGGGCAAACCATCCAGTTTGTTTGTATTGGCGAAAGATGGGATAACAAAAAATATTGTACACTCTGTTGGATTAAGGGATTGATATTGTTTTTTAGCAATATTGTTATAAGTAGCGATATGTATATAATTTTAAAGAATCAATTTTAATAAATTAAAAAGATAAATTATTGGTGTTTTGTTATTTTTATATTCTTTCACCGTTAACTGCGCTCCATACATCTTCCACTTATATACCACATCCTTACACACTTACAATAAGTTAGTTATTTTTTTCTAGCAAAATATTCTCTAGAATAATTTATATGACAAAACAACGTTTGTCGGGTCAGCTAGTATATATATATATATATATATATATATATTTGTATCTGTTAAAAGCATAAACTAAGCATATAAAATTAAAGAAAAAACTGTTCTAAATTAACAATATAGTATTCCTGCAAATTGAAAAAAGTAAAGAGTGAGAAGAAGACTAATACTAATTAGGAAACAGCGGAAATCAAAATGTTGGGTATAGGGGGGAAAGAAATATTTATTATTCCGAAGTTATTATAGATGATGTGAGGATTCAAAAAAGACACTTCCCTCTCAAGAGTGGGGGGAGAAGCAATGCTCGTACATATACAAAAATTTGTTCCTGCTTAACTATCATTATTATTAATATACTAGCAGGCTTTGCCCGCTTCGTTTGTCACTATAATTAAATTAATTAAAAAAAGAATCAATATTTTTTATACCGTTCTGCAAATTAAAACTAAAAAGAAAACACATTGAAATTGCTTAAAAACTTCACTTCGGACCCTCGCTGACTTCGGCAGAGACATCACCGCAACGTCTTTGTACTGGATCAGAGCTGCTAAGTTTTTAAACTTTTAAATCAGAATTGACACCAGTATTTTTAAATGGAATATGTTATATATATTTTCAATGATTAATATTACCGATAACAGTTATGAAAATTTTCGGGTATGAAGTCTCCCGCCAAAAACAGTAGACTTGTCTCCTATGCTGGATAATTTAATTTATAGAAATGTCAATAATACAGGAAAAACTGCATTAGTCATTTTCTTTTTGATATTAAACAAAACGGAAAACGCATAATATTTTACATGAAGATATTTTGCATAATTAGACCAAATTAAAAAAAAATGCTTTTCCCTTTTTTTCCCACTTGTATTACAAAAATATTTAAAATAAAATTGAGAAAAATTGTACAAAAACATTGAAACAGCTTGGACCTCTTGGCGGAATTTGAAATTTGGCACTGAAGTAGCTCGGACGTTTCTCGCCAAAATGTTTACTTATGCAATTGCTATACACATATTAACTCATCGCCGAAATGACAACAAAATTATAAATAATTATAAGATTAAAAAAAAAAAAAACTTTTTATGTACCTTGTTTATAAATTTTCCGTTGAATCTTATATCTATAGAACTACATTAGTACTTTATCAATGTGTAGAAAATTTTAAAGTGATAATGACGTCCTTTTCTGCGAGATGCATAATTTAATTTTTTACAATTTTTTAATGTTCACGTTCAATTAAATGTATTTCTTTTTATGTAAAAAAAATGAATTCGTTTTTTTTTTTTTTTTTTTTTTTTTTTTTTTGGGGGGGGGGGGGGGGGGGAGCAACTATTAAATTATGACTAATATTTATTTTCATATTTTAATTAATTAAAAGAAAACTTTGGAACGTAATATATTTAATAACTTGACATATATAGTGTCCACACAAAAAAATGAATAATTTTTAGAGCTTTTTTTTAAAAGTATAACATCAGAATCCTTTAAAAAAATCATTGGTTTTTACTAAAAAACTGGTCAACATTCACCACCAAAGTAATTAAATGTAGACCAATCAAAAATAGGAGTGGTCCACCCGGATATGTTCCCGACAAACTCTTTGCTTTATTTATATAGATATTTTTTAATTTCACATCGAAAAGTTAAAAATAATTCTCATTATGTACATTTATGCGAAATTTCGCTCTGTAGTGTCATGCTAAAAATTATGAAAAATGGGATACAGCGCCACCTGTTGAACGATTAACCCCCAAATGTAATCAGCACCAATTTCAGTCAAGGTTCAATTAAATATCAAGTTTGATTCAATTTCCTTCATCAGTTCATAATGTACAGCGTTTACAAAATTTTTGATATTGTACATAGATAGACTTTTTAAAACGGTCAAATCGTGTTTCACATCTTTCCAAAGTGCATAAATCACGCATCAAATACTTTCTTCTTATATATTCAGAAGAAAGTAAAAAGCATTATTTATTAGCCAAGAAAAAAAATGTGAGTTTTATTTTTTCCCAGATGAAAGATTGGACAAAAATTAAAGCTCGTTCTGTGAATAACTGCTATGAAACATCACAATGTCTGAATATCTTCTGGAGATAGAAACGCAACAAAAGGGGGCTTTAATCGAAGCCATATTTCTGACAAACAGTTCACTTATGGACAGCTTAATCCTTTTCTGCAGCGATTTATTGGCTTCGCCTCTCCGAAAGGAAATCATCTCTGCGGATGTTTATCAAAGCAATCGTTCCCCCACCCCCCTCACAGATACCATCGCACCCTTTCTCATATCTCATGGACGCGCGGAATACGAATGCTTCCGTTCTCAGCATTTAAATTCGGTTTCTAATTCCAGCACTTCCTACTGTTTCGAATTCGTCTTCATTTGTGGGCCCTGATGATACATAGTTTATCACGGCGCCCCTCCTGCAGTTTCCATATAATCCCAGGGCGCCGTTTCCTATACTGACAGGATTTGAGCCCGATAGGCGGAAAAGGTTTATATGCGGAGAGAGAAACAGAAGTCATAGGGGTGGTTAGGAGGGCGCACTAGGGCGGGTGAGGAAGCGCCCCGTCAACAGGTCTTAGAAAGTGTCGGAAAACTAAGTGTCGAAATGTGAAATTGCAAGTTTTCGTTTCGTTTTTGATGGGTTCGATCAGTTACAGGGATTTAGAGTGTTATCACTCGAGTTAAAAAAAAAAAAAAAAAAAAAAACTTTACATGGGATATATGTACAAGATTTGTAAATACGACATTCGATTCACAGATTTTTTTTTTTTTTTTTTTTTTTTTTTTTTTATGAGAATATCATAGATCAGGAATATATATATATATATATATTTTCATACTTTTTATATTTTCATATCTAACAAATAGAAAAAAATAATAAATTTTATTTATAATTGTTGTATGTATGTATGTTCGGTTTATGGCATCGGGTGTTACCTTCCGACAGAATCCACAAGTCTGTGCCAGGTCTTCCGGTCATGGGTCCACTCTTCTTCCAGACCCCTATACCTCATCGCTTTTTTTACGTTATCCATCCAAGTCTTTCTTGGTCTTCCTCGTTTTCTTTTCTGATTTGGTATATAGCTAAAAGCGATTTTAGGTAATCTTTCATCGTTCATTCTTTTAATATGACCAAACCAGATTAATTGCTTTTTTTTTTTTTTTACCTCATCTAATATGGTTTCCTTTATTTTCATCATTTCTCTGATTTTCTCATTTCTCACTCTCTCCATTCTTGATATCCTGCATGATCTTCTCAGGGCATCCATTTCAACAGCTGCCAATTTCTTTTTTTTCGTCTCCAAAATTCTCCATCCCTCTGCTCCGTACAACAATATGCTTTTTACAATGGAGTTGTATATATTATACTTTCTCGTCCTAGATGACTCCTCACTCCACCAAATCGAATTTAATAGTTTTACCGCTTTTCTTCCTTGACAGATTCTATTCTTAATTTCCTGTGAGCCTCTTCCTTCTCTATAAACGTCTACACCAAGATATCTATAATGATCACAACTTTTAATTTTGATGTTATTATTAACACTTAGGTCCGTCTCGTCTCCTCCTATACATAGGTATTTGGTCTTATTGACATTCATGTATAGTCCCCATTTTTCATATACTTCCTTAATTTTTATTGTCATTTTCTCTAAATCACTTTTACTTTTTGCAATTATGACTTGGTCATCTGCGAATTGTAGAGTAAAGATTGGCATTCCATTTGCATTAAATCCCATTGCTCTGCAATTTTCTTTCCAAATTTTTAATGCTTTATCAACATAAATTTTAAAAAGTGTTGGGGAGATACAACATCCCTGTCTAAGTCCTTTATCTGTTATAAAACCCTTTGACAATCTTTTGCCTATTTATATCTTCGTTTTTGGTTGTCTATAAAGTTCTTGAATCGCTCTAATGATATTTGGATTTACGTTTATTTCATTTAATACACTCCATAAATTTGAGATTGGGACATTATCGTATGCCTTCGTAAGATATTTATAATTGTTGATACCTTAAAAATAACAATGTAGCACGAAACAATAAATACAGATATTTTTGAAAAATACCTTTGATTTTGTTCCATTGATCGTAAATATATGTGTACATATTTCATTCTTAAACGTCATATAATATTGAGATGATTTTGTTTAATTAAGAGTGCTGTTATACTAGACATTAGAGATTGCATCTTGCGGTTACTATTTTGTCTAATTTCGGTGACTTTTAAACAATTTTCAAGCGAAGAACAGGCTTTTTACGTTAATTTGGTAATTATCAGAACCTAGTAAAGCTGAAGATGAAAAGGACTTTTAAAAAATCCAAAAATTGGAGATTCTACATTACAAACCGAGTACTCCAAAATGATCCTTCCAACTTTAATCGTGTTTAAGTCTGAAGTGGGTTTGCTAGAAAGGTGAATGTTCAGATACACCTAAAGTTTCAGTAGCCGTTTAACAGAGTTCAATGTGTGTGCCACATGTTCCGCCCACGTCTAGCCTAACATGTCTTCCGCAACATGTCCAAGTGCTGCATCGATGCGAGCTTGCAGTTCATTCAGGTCATGCACAGGGGTCTTGTAGAGCCCATCCTTTAATACAGCCACAAAGATAAACATCAAGTGGAGATATGTCCTCTTTCTTCAATGCCTCACCTGCAAAGACAAAAACAAAATAAGTTACAGAAGAAAAATGCGTTGGTAGTGTTGTATAGAACAAAATTTTAGGTTTGTTTGCACATTACACTGCAAACTGCACTTTTCTATCTATCCCCACGTCTAACTTGTACACAATCAAAGTTGTAACGATCATTTTGGAATGCTCTGTTATTTTTATAAGATTCTTTTTAAATATATTTATGCATTTTTCCTTTTCGCTCTGGTTGCAATTTTCTATCGTCTCTAAATATAATATTATAAATGGAGAGCCAATTTCAAATGTCTATTAAAAAACATTTGCATTTCTTTTTTAAAGGTAATATAAAACCGAAGACAATAAAAACTTGTAAAGATGGGGGGGGGGGGGGAGAAAACAATAAATTCGAGGCAAATGTAAGATTTAAAGTTATGGTATCAGTCGGATCATAGCAAAAACTTAGTCTGTTTTATTAATTCTTGCAAAATAAATCTTCTGAATATAAACATATATCCATTTATATTATGTATTCGACCAGTAATTCGTGCAATTTTTGATGATTGTAGTAGTTCTGAAAGTGCAGAAATAACCTCCAAAGAGTTCACAAAACAATTTTGGTGTACCTTTCACTTCCCCAGGACTATTTTCTATATTATCTTTAAAGTTCAAGGCCTTTTATTATTTTAAAATTTGAATAGGAATTGCATATTATTTGGAATTTTAATTGTTTGAGAATCATAAACAAACACTAATATTCTTCATTAGCTTTATATTCTTCATTAAATGAAATGTTCTCATCTCAGTTTTCTACTTCAATTAATACGTAAATCTGAAGCATTGTGTCTTCCCAGAGTGCTAGGCAGAGGATTTATACTTTAAGTAAATAAATTTCAGTGCTTTATTTAAGTATATATATGGAAACGTACAATTTTCTGCTTTTTTTTTTACACTATTAAAGCTTCCTAATGCAAATGATTAATTATTAAATGCTTTTATGAGATAATATCGACGAATACATAGTCTATTATTAAGACGAATCAACAGAAAACAACATCCAAGACATTTTTCCTTGGCGTACTTTTGGCGATTTTCTTATTTTTCTTTAGCAAACCTTTATCAGCACCTTATTCCCTCTGCAAGTTATATCTATCTATGAACAATCAACGCGTGCCAATTTGATGCGAACTCTCAAAACCATCCGCAAGTATTGAAGAGGATTTGCCAGACAAATCGCAGCACCTCACGTGTCTCATACGTGCCTCTGTGAACAGACTTTTATGACGGTAGAAGAAACTGTAAGTTATAACGGAGGATTTCCTTTTTCTGTAAACGGGGAGATTATAGTACCGAACTCGGAGAGATACGATATTTACGCTGACGAACATACTGCATTTATGGATTGTGCAGGATACGATGGCATATTTTCCTTAAGCTCATGTCGTAAAGTTTTCATGGGGTGTTTTATTGTGACCTATGCATCGTGTATAAAACTTTTAGAGGCATATCTAACATAAAACTCTTAAAAATATTTACAAATTTATTTTATGGAGGAATATAGAGTAAGTTTTAAGACAATATGTTTTTCTGTCCTAACATTTTCGGTAAGTAACATTTCTTAATGTAGTTACTAATGTAGTAAATTAGTAATTTGTAGTTTGACTCCTCCTACATGGTGCGCAATTAATGGTATGTGTGAAAATTGTAAATTTAAAAAATGCCAAGCGAGAATTTGAAAAGTTGAAAGTAGAAGTTTTGAGACGATCAGATAAAATTCAAGTTTTTAATACTTGACTTATTAAATATATGTGATATTGTCACACACATGAGAGATCTGCGGCTACAGATCTGCGGCTACACAGAGATCTGCGGCTACAAATCTGCGGCAGCTCTGCGGCTACAGCAGAAGAATTCCACGGCTATGACCACTCGTCCTTTAGTTATTAAAGAAGTGGGATGAAATGGTTCACGTTCTGCTACCGCCAGCAATTTTGAAGTTCCAAAATCAACTGTTGGCCACATAATAAATAAGTGGTAAGGTGGTAAAGGTGTTCACGATCTTCCAACATTAGGAGCTCCAAGGAAAATGACTTAACGTGAAGACGCGTTTATCCAAATTAAGTCGGTCGCTGACTCAAATAAGAACACTGTTCAAAAATGCAAGGAGATGGCCTCTTAACATTGATTCATAGTGAGTAAGGACATCATAAGATGTCGTCTAGATGCTGCTAGACTGGTGCATGGGTCCCTGCAAAAAGAAACCACTCAATCTGGAAAAGAACAAGAAAATTCAAAGATTGAAAGAAGGTCCTTTGCAGCGAGGAATCCAACTTCAGTTTATTTGGAAGTGATGGCCGACGTTATATTCATCGTCCAAAGAGTACTGGAATGGATCTCCGGTATCAACAATTGAGCACGAAATGGAGCAGTAATGGTTTGGAGAGCTTTCAATCACAACTGCGTTGTCTCTTTCGCACACATAGATGGGATTATGGATCAAAATGTTTATTAAATACATTTTGAAAGATCTCATGCTGTCTTATGCTCGTAAAAAATTGGTTCGGGGATGGAAATTTAAGCAGGATATTGATTCCAAGCACAAAATGGTAACAAATTGGTTTACAGCTAAGAAATTTAAAATTTTGGACTTACCGAGTCAAACACCTGACCTCAGTTCAATTGAATATCTCTGAGAACACGCCAGAAGAAAAGTTGAAACACGGAAGCATTCTTCAAAAACAGAACTCCTTCAGGATCCTCAATAGGAATGGGCGAAAATCCCTAGGTCCATTTTAGAAAGCCTTGTTAATTCCATATCCAAGCGGTGTGCCGAGGTCCTCAAAGCAAAAGGATATGCAACTGTATATCAAATATTGGTATATTTTGTTAATTAAGGGGACAGTGGACGTTTACTGAGCGAAAATCGACCAAAAAATCGATTTTTTTCCCTTTCAAATATTGCTGTACACAACGAAAGCTATCGCTCGCAAAAAACCGCAGGTGCATACGACTATATTTTAAAAAGTTATTAGC
Organism: Salticus scenicus; assembly: GCA_963930645.1. Classification (NCBI taxonomy): domain Eukaryota; kingdom Metazoa; phylum Arthropoda; class Arachnida; order Araneae; family Salticidae; genus Salticus; species Salticus scenicus. The sequence goes on along the minus strand of CAWVNO010000513.1, from coordinate 18,247 downwards.
ATTTAAAAAAGTCAAATGTCCGCTTGAAAGTTAAATGTCCGTTTATACTTTGCATTTCTGAATCTTCAATAGATTATTCCTTATAACAACAATTCTTATATCTATATCTAGATACATGTTTACTTATTGATATAATAATATAAATACATAATTTTTTAAACAATATAGCCTTTAGGATGTTTTGAAGAATGTGTATGAAAGGTAAGTGTGAAAATAAATTTCAAATGTGTTTTTCTCAAAACAAAAATTTTTACATTTTTGTGCCTTCAAAATGCTCCATGCGTCTTAATTTTTGATGAAAATCCAGGAAATTTATAATTTAGCTTCATTTTTTATTTTTAATAAAATTTGCTTTGCATTTTAGAATCTGATTTCATAAAGTTTATTAAAAACTAATTAAAAGTCAATTAAATGCGAAATTATGACAAAAAATTAAGATAACTATAAAAAACAATTTCTAAACAAAACACTATTCAAGGAATTTAATAAGTAACAGCAACTTTTGTTTATGATGTATTTATGAGATGGCAAAATTAAGATAAAATATAAAAATTTGGAACGCATGGAACATTTTAAAATTTCTTAATAAAATTAAATTTTTTTTTTAAATTTTTAAAATTAGAATTTATATTTGTATTAAAATTTTTAAAGGGTACTTGATACACTTATATTAAAATACATATCTACACAAAATATCATATCTTTATGAAAAATAATAATAATAATAATAATAAGTTAACGTCCACTGTCTCCTTAAGATTCTTAATTTCAATAAAAAGTTCAGAAAAACAGATTCGTCACAAAACTTTTGCTTAAGTTCTTTTGTCAATTTCCAAATTATTTTTAATTCATGCGTTTATCAAAATTGTTCTAATATTTTCATTTTCTTGATCTTTAAAAGAAATACAAAATCTTTAAAAGAAGTAAAAAATATAATGCTATCTTGGTCATAAACATTTTTTACTCGACACATTCAAAAGTTATTTTAATTATAATCGATAAATATATAATTATATTATCGGAGCGATACAATATTTGAGCTGACGAACATACTGCATTTATGGATTGTGAAAGATACGACGACATATTTTTTATAAGCTTACGTCAAGCTAAAGTTTTCACGGGGTGTTTTATTTAACCTATGATATCGTATATAAAATCTTTAATGGCATAAATAACACAAAACACTTTAAAATATTTTAAATCCAATTTTTTTTTTTTCCGTAAGGAAAAATTGGTTAAAGTGTGATAGTTTTTAAAACAGCGTAGTCAATTAATAATTAGAATTTACAATTTAACATATTAATAAACGCAGTGCCATCTAAGTCATATTTTTTTTTCTCCATATTTTATAAGTTACTATTATATATAGCTCGAAGAGATACGATTTTTACGCTGACGATCATACTGAATTTATGGATTGCGCAAAATATGATGACATATTATCCTTCAGCTCACGTCGTAAAAATTTCATGGGGTGTTTTATTGTGACCTATGAATAGTTAATAAACATGTTAACGATATATCTACTTAAAATAGAGCAAAGAATTCGTCGGAAAACAAACTGTCCTCACCATTTTGAAATAAAAGTGACCATTTTTAATGAAACTGATGAATGTATACTACATAAAGATAATAATAATGATAATGCTGTGAAATATGTGTCAGTTTATTTGTAGGTAACTCCGACTTTTCAGCATAGGAAGTACTCTATCAGTTATACATTGTGTACTTTTTGTATTACAACGATGGTATTTGCTTTGTTTTACATTATAGTACATAAAAACATTTCACCAAATAAAATTTATAAATATTAAATGCATGATATGTTTTGAATTCAAGTTTATTATAAGTTATAAAAACATCTTATAATAAAAGCCCTTGCTTATAATGTTGTATAACAATAAATTATTTTAAGTTTACCTTGAAGTTTATTTACTGACTAAAATTCTTTCAAAAGTGGTATAAAGATGGCAAAGATGAAATAAACTTTTATAGATTAAAATAAATACTGAGCTAAGACACGTTTTAACATGTATTTGAATAATCTTAAACTATGGAGTACATATTTATTATTCAGATTTAATTTTTTAATAAAAAATATTTCTTGCCACTATAATGAATTAATCTAGAATATTTATATAGTTAATGATTACAAAAAGTAACTAAATATTTATAACCGAATATTTATGACATTATTTTTTATTTTAGAATGGCATCAAAAGTGAAACAAAATTTACTTAATGAAGTAAAATAAATAAATAAATAAATTGAAAAAAATGATTTTTAAGAAATATAAGTTACAAAAAAAAAAAAAAAACAATGTTTCAAGAAAATGTTATTTCCTAAGCTTTGAAATAGACAGCTCTAAAATTATTGCCTCAAACTCTATTTTTAAAAATCCTTTTTTAATCTTTTAATTTACTGCATTCATTTTGAACATCTGAATAATTAATGGTCTCAAAAAGTAACTCAATATCGTGCCGAGTAATTGCGACATTATTTTTAGTTTCAGAAATTGGCATCAAAAATGAAACGACACTTACTGACTGGGGAGGTAAAAATTAATTAAAACGGACAAAACGATTTATTTAGATAATTTATTTTATCTAGGAGGATGGCATGCAACTTAGCATTTTTCAAGTCCAACGAATAATGAATTTTGCCTGCGAAAAATTCTTTATTCTTGACTTAAGAAAAATGCTGATATTAAGAGGGGGATTGCTTGTGCTGAATACACAATAAATCTTCCATCTCATGTGATCAAAGAATTCGCATCAATAGACGGTCCTTAATTTTAATTCATTTGTTTTCTTTGAAGTTGTAATATCACCCTTCGAAAACTTTGCTGCAGAGCTATTACAAGAAGCCATATTAATTTAAGTGTGTCTTAAAATTTCCATATAATGAAATGAGCTAAGTTTCTTAGTGCCTAGTTTAATTAAATATTGGCTTAATAAATTTTTTAAAACTAAAATAAATTGACTATAAAAAATATGCAAAAAGACTTTTTTGAAAAATTTTTATTAGTTTTTCAAAAAGTATATATATATATATAAGATCTGGAAACTACGCGTAACAAAGGCAAAGTCAAACAAATTAAACAGAAATAGTAACATAAATGAAGATTAATCCAAAATAATTAAGTAAATATGTATATATATATATATATATATATATATATAGATAGATAGACAGATATAAATATAAATATATATAAATATAGATGTATGTGTGTATTATTTATTTATTTATTTTTAACTACACTACAGTTTAGTATAATATATAGTTCATATTGTATTTTTATGCAAATATGCAGGAATATACCAGTTTCAAGCTTTCTCTTTAAAAATCAGCTATAAAAATATTTTTTTTCAGATTTCTTCGTCTATTATTAATATCAGTGTGCATTTTAAGCTGTCGACATAGTAATAAATTACAGTGAAAATTAAATGATGTAATGGGTTTACAGTTGGAAAATGTTAAATAAAAAAAATCTTGTAAACCATAAATTGTAAAAACTCGGATAAGTTATTTCAGATCGAAATATCACCATGATTTTTCACCTAGAAGAAAAAGTAGGCACAAGCTCAGCATCAAAACAGAAGCGCACGTTAATTTCAATTTAGAAAATATTGTTCAAGGTCTAAATAAATGCACGGTGTCTCATTGGATGAACTATGTATCCTCTTTGATGCTGTACTCCTGCCTACTTATTTCCCATAGTGAAGGGTCTTCTGTCTAGATAGTATATCTTCTTCCGAGAGTATAAACAGGGTGCCCTGAAGCGAAAAGAACATCCTAAGAATATCCTGAAGATATCCTGGGGGCGAAATGTACTATAGAGGATTATTTCAATCCAAAACAATATTTGCATGTTTTCTGATTTTTTATAGCATTTGCTTAAAAAATTAAAATTTTTATTACCTTTAACACCACTTTTCGGTGCATTTTACTGCAACAATTAAAAAATTGTACTATAATCAATGCGGATATGCACGAATTTTTATTCTTATTTTCAAGACGATCATTTAAAAACTTTTTTTTACAATGCATGATGTAGCAGAGGGATAGTGAAACAATAGAATCAATGTAACAAATAACTAAAAATCTTTTCGAAAAAAAAAAAAAAAAAAAAAAAGTTTTTACATTATTTAATGTTTGTAAGAGATCATAAAATATATTTTAAATGATTTTCATTATAAAATAGAAACTAAACGTTAACTAAGCTTCCATAAAAATTAAATTTTACAGTCTCTGTTTAAAAAAAAATGCTTTACAATCCAAATAAAATAAACGTTTCACCTGTAACTGCTCTGCCTAGTTCTTCCAAATTCTCTTTTCCTTTTCCTTCTTTTACAAAGATGCGAGTCGAGTAAACGGATAACTCGCTATAACTGCCCACTCCTTCCAATCTCTAACATCACTTCTTTCCAAAAGTAGGATTTATTCCCCAAATCACCAGAGAGTTCTCCTCGTGCTCTAAACGTTTTCAGAATTGGTGGGGAATGTACTTTGGCTTCGACACCCGATATCATCTCCAAGAAATAACTTTAAGCAATACAGCCGCACACAGAAATGAGAGGATATTTGCTCACCATGCTTGTAACGATGTTTCAAAATACGTTTTACTCACTTTTTTGTTACTATTAAAAACACGAATGTTATTAATTTTACTTTCTTCTATTACAGAAGAAAAACAAATATTTGATACGTTTTTATTTTCGACTTCTGGTACTTCTTGGAAAAGCCTTGACACGATGTAATCATTTTTAACCTTTTACACGCTGCATTCAGATCCAGGTGTAATTTAAATTAGTTTTTTACATATTTTGCCTTCTAATGCTTTAGTTTAAAGAACTCTATCATTAAAATGTGTAAAAAAAATTTTTAAATATAATTTAAGATTATTATATTTAAGATTATTAATTTAATATTATTATATTTAAGATTATTAATTTAACATTATTATATTTTAATATTATATTATATTTTAATAATGTAAGCTATTTTAAAGATGCCAGCCCATTTTTAGAAGCATTTGCTTATTTTTTTTTTTTTTTTTTAATTATGTGAATTTTTAAACTGTGGCGTATAAGAGAAAATGGTAAAATAGGCCATTTTTATAATTTTCTGTACATTTCCCCTTTTATGATTAAACTGTAATTTCTATTTCAAAAAATCAAGTCATCTTTCTATTATATCTGATAATATTTTCAAGTCAGTATTCATGATATTTAATTTTTAAATGAATTTTTAATTCCATATTCCATTTATGGAACATTGGCGTGTAAAGATTTTAAGAAATATCTGAGTATATGGGTATGTAACCAAAACTCTTTTTGGTGGTGTATATCACGAAATAATTAACAGCCTAGCAAAAGACTTTATATTTTGTTGGATATGCATATAAATTTGCATAGCTGCCAACCGTTCCATATTTTAGACACTAGTATTTTATTTTATTTTATTTATTTTTTTTTCTTAGAAATTTTTTTTAAGCTTAGCAACAGTCCAGCAGCTATCACATATAAGTTCACCAGACTTAATACGTGAGATGGTTGCTATAAAAAACTTATTAATTTAAATTTAATTTTGGTTTTTTTTTTTTTTTTTTTGGACAAGCGTCATCGCTTTCACTCATTTTCTATGATTTTCTGGCTATATCTGAGCACCTATTGTATAAAATTGCACCAATCTACATATGTACAGGAGAAACTATGTTCCTTACTTTTTTTTTTTTTTTTTGAGAATGTTAAATGGGAAGGATGCATTGTTATGCAAAATGATATAGAAGAAAGTTCTGTGATAGCCCCATTATAGTAATTTATTTCTTACTTCTTTAGTTAAAAAGTACAATAATTAGTCCTTTTGTAATCTCGTTTTTGCTTTTCCTTATTCATATATGATAAAGAAAGTATTATTTTGAAATTGAGTTTTTGTTATAGTTTTATGTTTTGCGGCTTCTTGAATCCTAAAATCAGGTTTCTAGTGTTTGGTCTATGTTTCTGTTCGTCGATTTATGTTTATCTCTGTATGTGTGTTATCAGGAAAACAAACAAATATTAGCAATAAGTTTAAATTCAGTATACTAAATGTATATCACATGGCGTATTAATTAAAAGAAAAGAATTACTAAAATAGGGCAAATGTTCGTGTATATGGGTGTAGATAAGAAATCATATATATTATTACAGTTTAATGGCGAAATTTCTGGTTGGTACATTTCAACATCTTTAAAATACTCTAAATTTAGTGACATTAATATGCATTTTTATAAGGATTTCTTAAAAGCAATTCATTATTCATTTAAAATGTCACACAAAAGAATCCAGATATATTAGGAGCCATGGCCGAAATTGCTCGGAGTGCATTTAAAATAATATTAAATACTTTTTCCCAGTGGTAAATTTAGTTACAATATCATCATAGCTGAAATTATTATTAGTACAGCAGGACTATTTCTTTCAGACAGCGATTTGGCGTTCTCGCCGTTTATTGTATTACACCTTGAAGAAAGAAAAGAAAGAAAGAAAAATAAATTTATATACGTACATATATATATATATATATATATATATATATATAATGTATTTTATTAACTACAGTTAGAAATTATGAGAAAGTATTGGATATTTTAATTTTTTGTCATGTTGAAAGATATAAGGGTCTTTAAGTACATAAATTATAAATATAATTTATAAATATTTTTTAGAACAAACAAAAAAAAAAAAAAAAAAAAAAAAAAAGAGGGGGGGGGGGGGGGGAAGAAAGGAAGAGCACTTATGTTCATAATCATTGAAAATTATAAATAAATATAAATAAGTAAAAGAATAAATAAACATAGCTTTGGATTAAATCGAGTGTAACAGTTATTCAAATTGATTATTCAGAAAATGACCAGAAACGTATGTATGTATTTCTATTACCGAGAGATAACAACAGTATCAAAATTTATTTTTCTATAATGGTTTTCAAACACGTAAATAATAATAATAATAATAATAATAAAGTAGCATATAAGAATAAAAGAAAATTTTTTTTAATATGTGATCCAAATATTAAATCATTAGAATGAACTAGGATTTATATACGGAACACATGAATGGTTCTGTACAGTTTTGTATCTTATTTCATGTAAGTACTACTGAAAGCATTAGAACATTCTTTATGTTGTCAATCAAGTGTACCTGCTAAATATTCTGGATAGTTTTGGCGATGAAGAATTGTCATGGGAAGAACTTCTTTCCGCATTCTTTTGGAGAATGAATACCATGGTACTTATAAGTGGGAATTTTGGTAAACCACTAGTACTAGACATATTATTTTGCATTCCGACAATTCATTAGAGTATCTTCATTGACATTGTTTATAGAGAATTGCTTTATTTAACTCTTACATAAACATAAACAATTAACATGTTGTGGCCATCACAAGACTTTCATCTATATTTTTCTATAAAAATTCACTTAGTATGTATTGTTTATAAAAACTGTTACTTATCAGAATTATTTTCCAGGATAATTACAGACGATTTTCATCGTGCTGGAAGTATAACACTAAATGGCAAAAGAAATGCGATTTCATACAACTGCAGATTTTTTTTTTCTTTTCATTAAAAACGTAAAAACGTGAAAAATAAAAATAAAAAAATAAATAAAAAATGTTTACTTTAAATTATCAGGTGTCTGGGTATTCAACCATTCGTTTATTATAGGTATTGATGAACTCTTTTGAACTATACCCATATTGAAAATTTACACCTCTAGGGGAACAAATTATTATTATTATAAGTATCGCTATAATAATTTACTCCCCCGGGGAAGAGCTCCTACATACATTCAATTTTTTTTCTTAGTTTGCTATTACTATTATAAAATAATTTATATTGAATTTACAATCATTCGTTAAAAATAATTTTTATTATGCCCATTTATTCAAAATCTTGTCCTATATTGCCATAATGAAAATTATAAAAATGTGAAGTGACAGCGCCGTGTGTTGAACGATTGGTCCCCAAATCTAAGCAGCGCCAGTTTAGGTCAAATTTTGACTTAAACTGGCGCTGATTAGATTCCCAATAACAAAATCCCCAGTCTGTGATGCCAGATTAGGGATTTTGTCCCCAGTTTGGGGATTTTTTAGGCTTCTGGGGACAATTTTGAGGACCAAATGTTTGTGGGGACTTTTTTGGGGAATTCTAAAATTTTTGGGGACAAATCTGGGGAGTCCTTCAACTTTCTGTCAATGTTGGCAACGTAATGATTTAATCCTACGACTAGAGATTTTCAATAGCTTTATTGTTATTTGGGGATTTTTTTCAAAAATTGTCTTCATTTGGGGAAAAATCTGAGCTTAAATCATAGAAAAATCTGCTTGATTTTTTTTTTTTTTTTTTGAAAATTTTTTTATTTTTCCTTTTTAGTAGAAATCAAGTTGGGGATTTTTTCGAAAAAAAAAAAAAAAAAAAAAAAAAAAAAACCTGATTTGGGGAAATTTGAAGACCTGTTTGGGGAAATAATTTTCGACCATCTGGCATCACTGGGTCAAAATGCAATTAAATACCAAGTTCGGTTAAATTTCGTTCATTGGTTTGTGAGATACAGTATTCATAAAAATTGTGATACATACACAGGCAGACGTACATTTTCTAAAAATGGTCGAACCTTGTTCAAGACATCCAAAACGGGTAAATCCATTAAAAACTGGTGGTCGAAAATTTTAACGAATCCAATGCTTTCTTCTTATATAAGTATAGAAGAAAGTAAAAGTCAATCATACGGTCCACATTGATTATAGAACATTTTTTTGATTGTACTTAGTTGTTACATCACTTAAACCGTAATATATTTTAATTCTCCAATGACATATCTTATAATATATTTTGATTTTTAGCTGTGAACGGGAAAATCTCCTTAAGAAAACCTTCCTAACTTTATATTTAAAAAGAAAGTATGAATATAATTCGCTTTTATCACTGACAACACAAAATGTTTCAGAAACGGAACAGTTAGATAACGTCGAAACATTGTCATTATTACAGAAACGTTTCAAGACGTTTAGTTTGATTTCAAGCTTATTTCAAAAACGCAGAAATGCCCACGATCATATTATAATAAAAATGATAGCAATAATAATTTTAATAACAATAATAAAGAGAAATTTAATTGAAATGTTTCTATGACGGAAGTGATATAATCTAAAAGGATTCCTGAAATGTGTTACGATAATGAAAAAATTGTAACGTTTTTGAAACATATCTGAAACGTTTTGTAGTGGGTGGGGTATAGCTCAATGTATATTCTATTCTCTAAATATACCTCATATTCTAAATATATCTGTACTGATAAGTATAAAGGATTTAAGTCCATATTCTTGATTTTTCAGGAGACGAAAAATAAAGTTAAACTAACTAAAAATTAATGAGCAGAATCGATTAGGAAAAAAGGGATTATGTTGGTTTATACGCTTTATACCATTCAGTGATTGGCAATCTTCATTTAATAAAGGGAAAAATTGAATTAAATATTTTATACCAAAGATTAATGCTAAATTTCTGACTTAAATGTTTTTTTACCAATGGATTTTCTCAAACACTAAATGACATGGATTTAAATCCTTTATACCAATCGATAGAGAATTTTTTTCTGAGTCTGACTATGTACTTAACTCAAAATCGACATTTTTGGACTTAAATCCTTTATACTTATCAGTACAGATATATTCTCTGAAAATTACTTACACTCTCCGCTCTGTAAAAATTATCAAACTTAGGCACTTTTCACTCTTGTAAAAATGAATTCTGTAAATCCTTCAATGAGGAATTTGCACTCATGGGGGATTTGAACAAAATCCTATTTTTCTGGTAGTTTTAGGCCCCGTAAGTTTCAAAAAGTTTATTAAAAATGCAAAAAAAGTACTCACTAATTTAAAAGATAACTTTAAAATTAACCGAAATCATGTGACTTCAAAACGCTGCTTGCCATCACACTTTATGATGCTTCAATGTTTACATTTTGTTAACCTAGTTAGCTAGAAGCAATTCGTTTTAACTTTCGTAATTATAAATCGTTTATGTGATTTCTGAGTAATTTTTTTTTCATCTTACTATAGCCATTTAATATCATTATCACCATTTTCCATTATCATTATTTTCAATTGTTTTCTTTTCATGGCGGTTGTCCAATATTTTCGTTTAATAGGATCCTGTGGAATGCTAAAGAATAGCTTTTGAGAAGCATTAGTCGTTGTATTGGTGCAGAGTGGTACAATACAATATTTATACTACGACTTTTTAATATCCGTCATTATTATAACATACAAAACCTATTTCACTGATTCAAAAGCAAAGCAAAACACGAAATCGAATGTAAAGGAATAAAAGGACAAAATTGGCTAGAAAAAGACATCGAAGAGCGGGTAAACAACGATTACACCCGTTTGTTGTCATAAAGAGAGACGTCATGATATATAATACTGCGTTTTCTCGATAGAGTAAATAGTACGATGTTAAAATTGTTATAAATCAGTCATTAGATTTCTAATAAAGAAAATGTATGTATTTATTTTCTTACCTTTTTATTTTCTATTATATAAGAATAAAATCAGATAACGTGCAAATTCCTCATTGTTTATTGCCATTTTGAAACCATGACGTTAAAGCGATTAATAAAAATTTCATTTGTAAAGCGGGTCTGTATTCCCAGAAAAAAAAAAAAGAAGTTTTAAAGTTTAAATATTGATTGTACACCTGTTCTTTAATTTGGTATTATCAATACAATAATTTTAATTAATTCAACTCGTAACATATCTTATTTAAATTTTGATAGAGACATTTACGTTTATTCCGCACTTTAGAATGTAAAAAACGAGGGGGGGGGGGGGAGCTAAAACTCCATAGAAAAAGCATGGGATAAAAAACAAAAAAACTCGCAATGTCAAGTGTGTTACAAAAAAAAAAAAAAAAAAAAAAAATCTCACATCGGAAGTAATAAAAGGACAAAATTGACTAGAAAAAGACACCGAGGAGCGGGAAGGTAGGGTTGGGGCATTAGACCTATCGTCCAGGATTAATACGTCTCGCCTATAACAGTTTCAATATTGGGAAAGAAAGAAAAAAAAATGGTAGTAATAAGAAACATTCTACAGTAAACATTCTCTGAGTTGGACACAGTTCCAAGAAAAAGTGTCCAACTTAGAGAGGTCTCCAACTTACAGGGGTACTTACTTTTTTCGATTTAATTAAACTGTATCTATGCATGCCTTTTGTATTCACGACTTATATACAAAAAATATTTAATTTGCTAATTTAAAATTTAAATTTAAACTGTTACGTTGTGGTCATTATAATACTTTCTTCTGTAATTTTTTATGCAACAGTGCTACCTTCCAGTTAACATGCACAAAAATTTAATCAATATAGTTTCTCACAATAAAGATTTTGCATATGCATTTTGATGCAATTTTATCCAATAGACACTGAGATAATAATATGGAAAATCGAAGAATGTGAGTAAAAGTAGCACCACCTGTCTGCTGATCTACACCCAAATTAAGCTAACATTCATTTTCATAACGGCCACCTCACATATGAAGTTTGGTGAATTTATTCACTCTAGAAACTAAGATATAGTTTTCCGGTGAACAGGGAAAACTGCTGCATAGCAGCAACACCTGTCTGCTGATATGCATCCAAATTGAATCAGCTTCGTTTTTCACTATAGATCTCTCCTATATTAAGTTTAGTGCAATTATACCACTCAAGTTAAACTTGGTAGGAAAAGTGAAAGGGACAAATGGAGAGGAACCCTACCAACCAAAATGTGTTTTCTAATGCCTGTTTTAAAACAGTCTAAATCAAAACATGCCTGAAGGTTCTTTGTAGAATATTTCCAAAAGAAAAAAGCAAGGACAATTCATGCAATTCAATAAAAAGAAAGACTCTTGCATTATGCACTAAATTACAGTAATTTGTGATTGTTTCAACTGAAGAAAAGAAATATTTTTTATAAGATAAGACAGAGGTGAATATATTGTGACAAGAAACATTGTTTTTATTTTTTATTTTGTTTTATTTTATTTTATTTATTTATTTATTTTATTTATTTATTATTATTATTATTATTATTATAAAATTACATCTCATATAGAGACATGTTATCCCACGTGTATTTGTAGAAAACCACAATTTATAAAAGAATCCACTGTAAAACACGTATAAAATATATTTAATTAAAATCATTAAAAGATACACATCGTGTCAAGGCCTTTCGCCCTGAACATCAGGACATAGTCATTTTTTAACAAGCAGTACAGCAACACTATATATACAAGAAACCAATTTCGGTTACAGTTATTAAATATGAAATAGATAAATAAAAATGAAAACATTCCGAAGGCGAAGAGTCGAGCTTCATTTGGTTCACCATGGAGACACACTTTTGTGGAGCAGTTGAGGTCATGCATTAATCTGTGTTGAGGAACATGTTGAGGAACTTGCATTAATTTAAATCTTTACAAGAAAAGTTGGCTGGTTGGGTTTCACGCCACACCAGTGCTGCGCAGATGGGAAATTAGCGACACAAGTAGAAAGACTTGTTTCAGAATCGCCACTTTTAAAAAACTTTAATGGAGAATTCTTTTAGGTAGAATAGAGACAAAAAAAACTTGCAAAAACTGTAGGAAATATGCAGAAAATTTTCACTGTAAACAATCATTAGAACTAAGGAACTGTTGAAAGCAAATTATATTAGATATCTGGTTGTATTAGAAAATACCAAATTTTAGGAAGAAAAGCAGCATCTTTAAAATTGATTGAATTATATTTAATTATATTCACAGCTTCCGAAACTGTTAATTCTGAGCTAGTTGATGGAGAAGACATGATTTCTGCTTGGTCAAAAAGAGGTGAAGCTGAGGTTTCGTAAATAAAATTGACTAAGGCTGAACTTTTTCCTTCTTTTACGTTACGGATATGCTCTTGAATTATTTTGTTTAAATTTCTTTTTGTTTGTCCAATATAAAAGAAGTTTTATAGGAGTTTTAGAGGAATTTTATACCCCCCCCCCCCCCCCTGCAGTGGGTCTAGTTAAATCCCGATCATTTAAGCTTCGATGTTTAATTGTTAAAGGAGAACTAAAAGGAATTAGTATATTAAATTTACGGAAAATATAATGTTTAAAATATAATGTTATTTTCCGTAAATTTACCAAAGTCAGATTTTCGAATTTTTGATTAGTTTTTTCTTAATTAATTAAAATGTGAAAATAATAACCTTCTAATTTCTGATAAATAAGCCATTTAAATTTTATCCATAATTTAATTGTTGCTAATTTTTTTTTCGACAGAATAATAATAATTAAAAAAAAAGAAAAAAAAAAAAAAAACGTACATTTATTTAAAATGAGGAAAATAAATCAGAAAGATTAGAAAATAAATTAGAAATATCAGTCGTATCGTTACAAATAAGATACCAAATGAAAGGGAAAGTTTTTGTGAATCCGACGCATTAAACAGCTTATCAAGAAAAAGAAAAGAAAATTAATAATAATCAATATCGTTACAAGCGATATCGAAAAAGTTTTTTTTTTTTTTTTTTAGTAATTTTGAATTAGGAAATAAGAAGTGCGCGAGCAATATGAAATAAAAATAAGTAAAAAAATAAATTTAATGGTTTAATTTTTATATAAAACAAGATCGCCTGCTATCTTAAAAAGTAGATGTAAAATTTAAAGTTTAATTTTTTTTTTTGGCAACAATTATAAATTAAAATGAATAATTTAATGAAAGTTTAGAAATTAGAATTTCTAATTTTATTTATTTATTTATTTTTTTAAATTAAGTTTTATTCTAACTTCGAAAAGATTTATGTGATCATAGATATAATAATATATATAGATCTATCATCCCCATATTCTCGTGCAAAGGTTTTTGATGCCGAAAAAAAAGCTTTGGAATCAGCCATTAAGTGGTATTAAAAAAAAAAAAAAAGGAAAAGAAGAAAAATGAATTTGAAACTATATCTGGAGTTTTTCATTCACCTTTAGTAAATAAATTATTCATCAATTTTATTTGCTAAAATATTCGTGTGTACTCCCGTGTGTATCCACTCGGGGAATGACTGCCATATTTTGGTAAAATCGTCGTCTTTTCCCGAGTGAAAAGGAATCCCTTCTTTCTCCCCAGTGATCAATCTATATATTATTACTATATCTATGTATGAGATACGATACATTAAGAATTTGGGTTTTAAAAGTTTTTTTAAATAGATTATTTAAACTCTATGAACCATATTTTTATTTTATCAGTTTCATTAATAGATCCTGCTGGGTGATTTTTTAAATTTTGGTGTTGAAGTACACCGAACGTTTTTCGACAAGAAGTTTAATATAGCAACAGCCATTTTAATCTAAGTAGCGCATCAAATATATAAAAACATAAATGATTTATTTTTACACAAAATTTACAGAAAAAATGCAGTTTTAAACATAGGAAATTTATTTCAACAAGCACTATTTTAAACCTAAAAACCATTAAAAATATAAGCAGAATATGAAGGATTCTTATGTATAAACAAAAAAGAGTCTGATAAAATTATTAGCAAAACAGTCTTCCCCTTTTCATAAAAAAAAAAAAAAAAAAAAAAAAAAAGAAAAAAAAGAAAAAATTCCATCGTTAATATGGCGATAAAAATTCAAAAGCCGCCAATAAAGTTGTGTAGCACGATAATGTTTACCTATTTATTTATTTTTTTACATAATAATCACTATGTTAATTTATCATACAAACAAATGAGCCTCTGTGTGTTATTGCACTTGCACGCTGTCGAACAGAAATATTTGAATAATTCAAATTAATATTTAAATAAATAAAAAAAATAAAAATATGTTTAATGGGAAATAAATATAAAAATAAAAAGATCAGTTGTCTAAAGTACGGCAGAAATAGCGCTCATAGCATATTGTTACAAGGGATTAAGTCTTATTGTTACAATGGATTAAAAGTCTAAAATGGTGACAAAAATTCAAAAGTCGCCAAAGAGAACTATATTAAGACTGTACTATCAGGTTTACAAACATGAATTATATATAAACACAAAAAATTAATTGTATCATGCGACAGACGTAGCCGGTCACAGCATATTATAATATTTGGCGTGAAATTGCTGTCATTTTATGGTTGAATGGATAAACAAAATAAACATAGGAAATAACATAAAAGCAAATATTATGTGCACCATGTATAGTGTTGTTCACATGTAACTGGGATTCAAATATAAAAGGGAAACTCCAATTTTTTCGATACTATCTATTTCGAAACTGAGCACCTAAATGGAAGCTCATTGGTAAACCATTGTAGCAAGTAATAAGGACAAGCGCCCGAGTTGCAGTGGATGACCAAATCACTGCCGAAGGCAGTAGGGACCTGAAACGAGCTTTTGAACAATTTCAGTAATTTAATTTATTTTATTTTTATAAAGCTATATAGAAAAGAGTTTCCTTTAAATTTAGTGACCAGCGAAGCGGGCAAAGCCTGTTAGTTAAAGGATGAAATTACCACATTAATCCACAATAGCCTAAACAGATCATTAAATAGCTATAATAAAAAAATATTTATTAATATTTTAAAAATAGGTGTGAATAATTTGACCATTAGAAGTTTAATATAAATAAGAAAATATGAATAATACTCACTTTAATATAATTTCCATTGAAAAAACAAACTATATTGAATATAAACTAGAAGGGGGTTATAAAGAATAAAAACAAGAGTTTTCTTAACGAGCAAACAACATATAACGTTTATCTTGCTATTTTCTGAAGTTTTGATGTGTTTTCTGTCAAGAAAAATGAAATATTATTCAAATAGTTGGAAATTTAAAA
Source organism: Salticus scenicus (assembly GCA_963930645.1). Taxonomy (NCBI): domain Eukaryota; kingdom Metazoa; phylum Arthropoda; class Arachnida; order Araneae; family Salticidae; genus Salticus; species Salticus scenicus. The sequence continues at coordinate 2,366 of CAWVNO010000513.1, read as the reverse complement.
AATGAGATCTCTTTGTCAACTTTCGCTTTAAATTTACTTAAACCTAATTTCATGATCTATTTTAAGGGGATGATTGACGTCATATTTCTCTTTTATAAATTAAAGTCTAGGAGTTGTGGAAAATTTCATTCGTATGAATTGAAATATTAATTATAATTTTTTTTAAAGTTTTTTAAATATTTTTTTTTTTTCAAAAATCTCTTAATTTCTCCCTGCTAACTAAATTTTAATTTCCTCTTCTACATTATTATAATTTACTAAAACATATTTGGGTAACACTGGAGTGATTGATAAGTTTGTCAGAAAAAAAAAAAAACAGTTTCTCTTATTCCGTCCTTCTCCTCTTCAACTTTTGCCTTGTTGCCATCTTCAAAGGAAAAAATAAATAAATAAATAATATATATATATATATATATATATATATATATATATATATATATATAAATGCTCTTTTTTAAAAACTCTTTCCAGGCAGCTCTAAACCACTTTAAAATATTTCTCACAAAGTTCATTAAAAAACATATATGTGTTTAAATACTAAAATTTTGTGCAAAATTTTAATGTTCAAATATAAAAATGTTTTTAAAAAATTAACTTACAAATGAAACGACAAAGTAATGTTCAATTATGTTTATATTATACTACAAAATATATTCTAAACATATTAATGATGTAAAATCGATGAAAAAATTAAAAATTAGTTTCCAGAAATCAAATAAAAAAAAAAAGTAGATTTCGAAGAATTTTAATATACATAATATTATCATATTTTGATATTATGTGTGCAAATTTTAACAACTCTAAGACAATAATTTACAAAAATATTCTATAACATCCATTATCTCCTAATAAATTTAACATTATATCTTAATTTGTTATTATTCATTTATTTTAAATAGTTTGATTTAGCTTCTATGTTTTTTCCTCCTTTTCATAATATCAAATTCTAAACTTTCCAAGTAAGTATAAAGCCTTGTCTATAACGAGAAAACACGGCCCTCCACTATAATGATTTTGAAGAACAAGTTATTTGAAAATCTAAATTTAAAAATTCTTTAAAGCAATAAATACTTATTCATTAAGACGTTAGAACTCTCTTTAAAAGTTTTCAGTAAAAATTTCCATAGATAAAAGATTATTTGTTTTACTAAAAATAACGGCAATTTGCTCTACTTAATAGATCACTATACTTTAAAACATAAGCGAAAAGAATAGAGTTAAAAATTCTGAAATCTCCACGTATGCAGGAGTTTTAAAACTTTCCATTCTCTTTTTCGTTTCAAAATTCATCGTCTCTCAATAAAAGTTTCAACTTAACCTCAAAAATTTCTAAAACGAAAAGAGTTTAGTACTTTCTTAAAAACACATCTATTCGGATCTAAATCAATCACTTTGAAAGCGCAAAACTTCCACTCGCGGACTTACTTTCTTGGTGTGTATTTTGTCGGTCCGAGATTAAAACAAATTATGCGCTTATCCACAGTTTTAAGTCGGGAAGAGGGATGTGTGGTGGAGCGAGGGTAGATTTCTCCAAACCATTTATAAACCTCTTGGCGAAAAACGCCTCTTCCCAGTATAATACACAAATGTGCTTCTTTGCTTAAAAGTTGCACATACATTACTTCAATTCTTCTTCTTCTTCTACTAGAACTGACAAAGTGAACCCAATATAAGAAAACTAAGAACAGACATAATGAGTGACGATTGAAGTATAAATGGAGAGGCAGTGAAACTTTAATTCACATAAACTCTCTAAAAACCGTTAACGCAATTCTCTTCCTCTAATCCTCCTAAAGACATGACATTCGCTGCGGGATCTCAACACCCCTATGTCTGTGCTCTCCTCCACCTTCCCGCCACACATTTGAGAACAATCTATGAGTTGAAAAATCCCCCTTAATTTGCTAATGACCAAAAGAGTGCTAATCAGGGAAAACGGAGGAAAAAATCCTTCAAATAAAGAGGAACTCGGTGAGGATTCAAAATCCTCGGAAGAGTGGGTCAAGTCCTAATGAGATGCCGGCTATATTAGAATGAGCGTGTGTTTCGAAGAGAACAAAATCTTAAATTAGATGAACTTTCTCCGGCGAAAATTTCCCGTCCGTTACTTGTATATAATGAAAAGAAGATTGGGTGAGGGGGGTATGAGGCAGAAGCAAAGACACGTTCTGATGTTACTGTAGAAGAGCATTTATTTGGGAAGCAGGTACAGTTTAATTACATTCTTTTACTATGTTGTCATACGGCGGATGCTTGATTAGGAGCTGTTGTTAATGATTTTTCATTAGCGCATTCGTGATCATTAGCCATTTGCAGATTGAAAAAGAAAATATAAGTACCGAGGCATCACGCAGAAATTGTCTTTT
>CAWVNO010000512.1:0-65000 GCA_963930645.1 Salticus scenicus | reverse complement strand
AAAATGAAAAAATGGATGCAGAAACTTAAAAGAGAATAAATGAAAGACTTTTAACAATTATTTACTATGTGTGCATGTAAATATACAATACAACTATATAATATCCATGCCGATACTTCTCTTCATATCAAGCTTGTTATTTGCTGACATTTACTGTTTTAAATTAATTTATAAATAAAAAATAACTTCTCTCTCTCACTGGGGAAAAAAAAAAAAAAAAGTGCATTGTGTCTACCACATATCTTTCTTCTATATTTTCCCATACAAATTTACCCAGTGCAAATTATTTATTAAAATTCCATGATGAATGGAGCCGATTTTCATCTCAGAGAAGTATAACATGAAATGTTCAGTAAGAACCAATTATTTGCCGATATCAGAAAAAAGAATGCCTTTTTTTTCAATGAACAAAATTAATAAAGGATGAGGGTCCATTAGGAGGTTTTTTGGCCCTAAGATCAAGGAAAAAATCGGATTGACCACTTATGTAAATTTTATGCATTTAATTATTTTAGAACATGTACATTTTAAGCTTCTTCTTCTTCTTCGTTTTTTTTTTTTTTTTTACATTATTCCAGTATTTGTTTGTTCCCAAGGGCCCAAAGATTCACAATTTTGCATTTTTGGCCAAAATTACCCCATTTTCAGAGACTTGGCCTACTTTTTTTTTATATGAGCACAAAGGAGCAATACTTTCTTATTGAAATATATTATGAAGTACACTATGATCTAAATAAAGATTAAAATGTTGCTCCAATCCGCTCATATAAAAAAAAAAAAGATGAAAATTGAAAGAAAAACACATTGATTACAGCGTATACATTGCGTACGCTACCACTTCACGGTGGTTTAAAAGAGATGAAACTGTTGAAATTGAATTTATTAAATCAAATTCCATTTAAATCTCACTTTGTCACACTAAATATTTTTTTTTTTTTTTTTCAATATTTAAATGTTTTTATTTGAACAGTTTAGAGATTAAACAAAATTAACACTTCTAGTTCAGAGAATAGAATTTGCGACATTTCGAAATCTGTAACTCCGCTTAGGGCGCTACTTTTGCAATCGGTATGCTACAAATGCTATAATGCTTATCGGTATGCTACAATAGTTCGGTACACTATTTTTGCTTGGTATGCTACAATATATCTTATAACCTCCTGACTGCCTTTGAAAAGAGGAAGATTGATTTTTTTTTTTCTTTTGCACGCCACATTTGTTTCAATGTACAATGCTTATTACAACGTGAAATTAAATATGTAACTGTGCACATGATTATAATCCTTATGAATATTATTTAAAATTTTCAAACTTTAAAAAGGAGCTTAATTTCAGAATTATGCAATTTTGAATTATTAGTGCATTGTAGAAAAAGGAACAGCTCAGTGGTAGGATATTTCCGCTAAATTCGGCATATTCCTATTATTTAGTGGTTAAGAATATACACAGCATTTATCTTTCTACAATTAATGTATAATGGATCCAAATACTTTGATTACAAAGAGTATATATATATATAACATATATTCATTTGTAATATAAACATTAATACAGAAAATCCTGTTCTAAAATTATATAATTTTAGGCCGAACTTATATTTAGCACTATACAACAATGACCGTGAACGGTTAGGCATTGACACTGTTATATCATATTTCATAGTAGTTATACTGAACTTTTGGAGCTAATTCACATCATTTCTTATTTATAGTGGTCTAAACATTAATAGAATTAATTAATGAAATAGGAACTGAAATTCCTCAAGGCTGAAAAATCCTATTATGTACCCTCTTCCTTTGTTTTAAATTATCCTATATCTATGGTTCAATCATTTATTTTAAAAGTAATGACGAGTTCTTTTGAAATAAATCCAATTTGTACCTGCAAGTAAAGGGAGGGGGTAATTCTTCTAGATATACAGGGTATTTTTTTCTAGTTTACAGTTAGCATTATCAATAATTATGATTCATTTACTGGTCGTTTGTTTAAAAAAATATCATTGTGTACATTTGTAAGAAATTTTGGCATTTAATGCCATGTTAAAATTTTTGAAAAAAAAAAAAAAAGTAATGACAACGTCAAGTGTTCAGCGACTGATCCCCAAATATAATCAGTAGCGGTTTAAATAGAAGTACATTTAAATACGAAGTTTAGTTGGATTTCGTTCATTGCTTCTTGTTACTGTAGTTGTTGTTGTTGTACGGTTTAAGGACAATTAACTATGCTTGGGTCCTAGGCCTGTAGGCGGAATGCCTTCCATGGGGGGTCATTCTAAGGGATCCTAGCCCGTAATTACATGAGTTTCGGAGAAAACCACGGAAAACTCCGAACGGCTAGGTCGATGGGCGTAACCTGGGTTCGAACCCGGCACTTCCCATCTATGAGCTTTGAACGCAGAACCGCACGGCCGCTGGTGGGCTCACAGGATCGCAAGATGCAGTGTAACATAATTTTTTAGATTCAGACTGAGGCGTGACACACTGACACTGAGACCTGACACACTGACAGTGTCTCAGGAAAAATCGTGTCAATCATTTTCAGGACATCTTGAAAAGGTACATTGATAAAAAATATTTCCACAAAACTCATACTTTCTTCTTATGTATATAAGAAAAAAAAAAAGAGGGGAAAGATACCTTACAATATTACTTTTATTTTTAAGAAGTAAAATGGATTTACTCAAATCGATATGCAAGTGTTGAATTAATGCGCATTAATTATAGAATTTGAAATTTCATCTCATTATTAATTTATCGTTTTATATCTCATTTTTACACAGAATATGCGTCTTTTTCCTTTATTTTATAAAAATTTTCTTTATCCAACAATTCTATTTCAGGATAGTTTTACGTTTAAATATCGATTTAACCAAAGTTTCGGATTTCCAAGGTTTCACTATAATTTTACAATCTACAGCAATTTTCAGTTACATTTATATACTAATCTGAACATTTTAATACATTAATTTTGTGCAGTACCGCTTTCACGAATGCCATCACCATTGCTAGCTTTAAAATAATTGAGTGTCTCGTGTTTGAGAATTAAGTGCGATTGACGACATTTGGGTTCTAGATCTGGAAGCAATATTCGCCGTAAGGGGAGAGGGTCTTTTTAAGGAACCCTATCCTGTATTTAAGCCAGTTTTGGAGAAAACTGCTAAATATTACGAACGCCTTCGCCGACGAGTGCGATTTGGGTTTGAATCTGACACCTTCCTTCTATTAGCTTGCAGATTACAACCTGGAGTCGCTAGATATATTAAAATTTTTCCAACATTAAATGTACAAAAGCATACTATTTCAATCATAGCATTCAAATTTAATGATCGAGTACTCATTATAGATAACTTATGCTTTAATATAAGCAGTTTCCCAGAATGTTTTCTTACAATTACGTTGACAAAAAATCTTTCAGTAAGACATTTTTCTAATTGCGTTAAAGCTACTTTGTATGTTGAAATGTGATTTGAATTATGTAAAAAAAAAAAAAAAAAAAAAATGTTTCTCGAAAGGGAAATACATTAATTAAAAATTTCTATGACTTGGTTTTTCGAGATAATGTCCAGGCCCACCTTATCCATTGGGCTAATTGGACTGCAGCCCAAGGGCGCCACATGTTTAACCACAGAGTAAGTATAGAAACTAGAGAGAGCAATAAAACGGTACTTGCGGAAGGGAGATTGTGTCACGTGACTCCTGGCAAAACACTCTCCCCTGAGCATCACTGTAGCACTGATTTATATGGTAGTCGCTAATGTCCTTGATGTTTTCGATAGATTTTACCCAAAAATAAAATGGTTGTAAGCTTCTGTGCCTATGGATGCAAAGAGAGAGCAATCAAAGGAGGCCCTGTTACATTTTTCATAGATTAAAAACGCTTAATTAATCTGTAGTTTAGAAGATTTAATGCCTATCGGATCTTGGCGATAGAGTTTGTCGCCAAGAGAAATTTCTCCCGTTCACTGAAATGTTCTACTTTCTTACAAATAATAATAAAAATAACAATAAAGTTATAAAATAAAATGTACTTTTCCTTATTATTTTTGTTTGATATATTGAAAAAAAAAAAAAATCCTTTTTAATTTTCAATACATGTGTGTACTAAATTTGTATTGCTAAAATTAATTTAGAAATGTTATTACTGTATTTTATGCTAAAATGCTAATTTGCAATGCTTCATTTTAATATATATATATATATATATATATATATATATATATATATATATATATATAATATTTTATTCATTAAAAAAAAAAAAATCTTGTTACAATTTAATTGAAAATATGTTAAAAGAAATACGTTCATTGAAGTTATTTAACATCTATTAAATTACTTTAGAAAAAAAGAAAGAACATTGTAGAGATTAGCATTAAATTGAATTTATTTAAGAAATTTTATTTATTCATTTAATGAAATTTTTTAGTAATTACGGTTTACAAGACATATTTTCCCGTTACTGGTATTTAAAAAGATTGAGTATTTAAATTAATTTACCAAATTATATTTCTTCACTATTCCCCATCATAGATTTGTTATCTTTAATTTCTGTGTTTATACTATAAGAAAACAATTCACATAATGCTTGTTTGTGTGAAAAAAATTTTTTTTTCTTTTTTTTTTTAAAATAAAAATTTAGAACAAAATAATAGTAATTTAAAAATAAAAATTCAAATTTTGAATAAGTTACAAAGTTTCAAAAATAGAAATTTCATAGTTAGAGTTATTAAGAAACACCACAGAACTAGCGTTTTAAAGTAAAAAGTACGAAACTTTAAAAAAACACAATAAATTGCAACAAACTGGCAACAATTGTTTCAGGTAAAAAAACAACAACCCTTCGTCAGGTGAACAAAGTAGGGGCGAGTGTTGCAAACAAAGCGGCAACGTTTGTTTGAAAGACTCGTCCCTACTTTGTTCGCTTGACGAAAGGTCGTTTTTTTTTTTTTTTTTTTTTTTTTTTTTTTTTTTTACCCGAAACAATTGTTGCAAGTTTATTGCAATTTATGGTGTTTTTTCAAAGTTTTACAATGTAATATGTAATATGCACAAAGTTTTTGTGCATATTACACTGTTAAAGATGCTCACGCCAGTATCATGAATGATATTTTAAAGCTGGTCCGTGACTTTTAAGATTAAAGTTATAGTCATAATGTACATATATTAAAATTTTGCCCTTTTCCCCCACATTATAAGAATCGCACAGGGCCCGATTAACCTTACAATTGAGGGAAGCACAAATCCACTTGGGGCCCCCCACTGACTTCTAGGTCTAAAGACTCATACAAGCATCTTGAAAAATTTATAAATTTTTCATTAAATTTTGTAGTTACCTGGAATTGACGACAAGTAAATTCGCTTAAAACATAGACAAGCAAATTCACTTGATTTTTGTACCAAGATATAAACTGGTGAAAGCCTATATTCACCACAATATATGAAATTATTCCATTATGAATGAATGTGTAAAAGCTTTATTAGCATATATCCTGGTAGTTGTGCGAAGAAAGATTTTCTCAATTATTTAGAATTTAAATAAATATACAAAAGGAAAATTAATTTCACTAAGCCATTTAAAAAAATTCATTATTATTATTATTTTAAATCACAAACAAAGTCATATGTGTTTTAAAATCAATAAAGGGCCATTTATCGAAGTTCAATCATTCTGAATATTTGGTTATATCCACTGTAATTCGGTTTTACAAACAGAGCCAAAAAAAATTCCAGTATTTTGGCAGTTCCGCAAAATAATCACGCATTTCAGGAATCAATTTTGATAAGAATTTGAATTTCTTTTATTATATGCAAAATAATTGTCTGTTCCTACAATTAGTATTAAAAAATATATCAAAGCAGTCTTTGGGGACTGCCGATAGAAGTGAAAACTAAGTAACGTTCGCTGACGATGACGCGAGTTCCATGATTTTTGTTCACCCAAAAGTGCTCAACGCGCCTAAAGAAGTTTTCACTTCAAATGGAAAGCGTTCGCTGACGATGACGCGAGTTTCATGATTTTTGTTCCCCCCAAAAGTGCCCAACGCGCCTAAAGAAGTTTTCAGTTCAATAAAATAAATAAATAAAAAACCCATCATTTCAAAAATTTAATGTGATTAATCTTAAATTTTCTCAGGCGGTAGCAAAATGATTACATTAAAGAAACATTTAATTTTTTTTTTTTTTTTTTTTTTTAATTTAAAAAAAGGGGGGGGGGATCTGTATTTGATAAAATTGAAAATGTTAAATTGGAATTTTTAAAATAAGTTATTTATAATTTTTAAAAGTTATAATTTATATTGATTATATTAAAAATAATGACATTAATAATAATTTCACAGCCTTATAAAGAATGTTAATTAATGGCGTGTTTACAATTTGTATTATGTTTGTTCCTATTTTTGATCTCGAATTAATTTTGACAAAAGTTAAATGTGAGCAAGACTTGTATCCTTGGCATAAAGCGCCAACGTTCTAATTCGTCAGTTTGCATCTAACTGGCCCTATTCGCTAAATTAAAAGTTGTAAATATTATAATTTAATTTGCTAATAACCGAATGTGTTCCTAAAATTATCTAAAACTTAAATGTTCATGTGGAAATAAAATTGTTTTAACATCTAACAACCCAAATTTAAAGGGGAAAAAAAAATGCTTATCTATCTCTATACCAGGTGTCCCTATGTCTGTAGGCATTTAAAAAATTTATTAAAATTGAATTAATTGGTAAAATTGAACGCGGTTTGCCGAAAAGTTATTGTCATGAAGGGGGATTTTTTTTTTTTTTTTTTTTTTTTTTTTGGGGGGGGGGGATAAAGAATAAAACGCTTCAGTCTTCATGCCTCAAATATTTTCATCCTTTTAAATCTATAAAAGAAAATAAACGAGTTGTAGAAAAATCAATTTGCTGCACCAAGAAACGGTCATTTTACATAGATTGAAATGGATAAAAATCATTGTTACTAGATAATACATGCAATTTTCTTCGGGAAAAGAAAAACATCGGTATCGATTATACAAAAAATCCTGATGTGATGGTAAAAAAATGGAGGTTACTTTCGAAATTAGCACACCAAATAACATAAAAATGAACGAGAAATTATCTTGTGTTTTCCAAAAAACTTCAATTTCGTATTTCGCCGGACCGTATAATTCAATTATTGTCTTAAATGCTTTCAAATAATTTTATTTCTTTAAAAGTCCAATTACGCTTATATTAATTTAAACTTATGTTACGTGTTAATTACATTAACCCTTATTTTAAAGCTCAAAATTTATTAAACCCATAAATGTTACTGTATAGTATTGCTAATAATTTATATATGGGTGTGTGTTTGTTTTTCTATAGATTACGGTTTTTAATCATTACAATAATATACAATAAATAGATGCAGTTAATATATATTATTTGATTTGTATTGTTTTCGCAAGCCCTTTCGTTCTTAGCTAAACGGATCGTTTGATTAATAATTAAAAAATTAAGAATTCAGGGAATATAATTTGGCGATGGTAATTAAAATAATAATAACTTTCCAAATTATTATATGGAAGTTTTTAAATAAAAATGATATGCTTTAAAATATAAAAGTATGTATCATTATCATTATTTTATTTCAGATTTAAATTCTAAAATTTTTTGCCTCTTCCAACTGCTTAAAATCAAGGGCTTTAGCCAAAGTCTGATCGTTGAAAGGGATATGCTCTTTCTTTCACACCTCTTCTACTCCAACAACACATGACTTATTCTTTTTTGTTTAAAGTTATAAAAAATGTAAAAAAAAAAAAGTAACAATTGCTGTTATTTATTTATTGATAAACTATATTAAAATATAAATAAAGGCAAACATATTTAAATAATAATATAACGAATGATAATTACATAAAATAATAGTAATTATAATTATGTTGAACATATCCGTATCAGTAAATGTTCTATTACGTATCTTTTTTTTTTTCTTTTTAATCATCCGTTTGCCGCATAGGAGTATTACACTCACGCCAATAACTGTGATAAAGCAATGGAACTGGCGTTAACAAGCAACCCTTTCATCGCCAAATGCCTAGACTCACGTGTTTCATCTTCCAGACACTTTCATTTGGACGGCACAATAGGGGTGCGCTCTCTAGTTACTATATGTACTCTGTGTGTTTAACCCCTTAACGCGCGGTGTCCTCGCCACGAGGACGCAAAATTTAAGATCCAGCTGCAAAAATTCATCCCGGAAATATTTTAGCAAAAATTCACGTTTATAACATATCAGAAAAGGCCGGTTTTTTAAACCTTAAAATTTAAAATTTCTTTTAGTTTAATTTAGTTCATGAATTCCGGTGGCAGTATAATTTAAATGTTTCAAATTGTCTTGCGCCGCAAAGGGTTAAGGGCGTCTTTCACATTTTTTTTTTTTAATAAAATCTAACTCTCTTATCCCTTTTTTTTTGGGGGGGGGGAGGGGGGAATGGAAGGTAAGAGATTCTAAAGGCTGATTGTTTACGCTAATACGTAGACCTGCCTTCCATCGGTGGTCTTTTTATAGAATCCATAGTCTGATTTCACGCGAGATTTAGAGAAAATCAACAAAAATTCTGAATAGTTATCCCCCACTCCCAAGTATGTCTGACACTTACTGTAATTTTTTCATAAATTGATTATAAAAAGTTTCATTAAAATCGGTAAGAAGGTCATATAAAAACAATTGTTTTCTTTCGAACTGTTCTTAGTCACCCCCTTCCCCCTTTCGCGCAGGTATATACTATACTAAATGAATGTTGTACCATATCAATTGAATATCATTCTTTAAATTCATTATTTGAAATTTTTAGTTCCCTATCTTACTATAGGTATGGGGAACTTAAGTAATCGTGAAAATTTTCGACCTCGGTTATTTTACTTTTTTTACACGTTTTCAGGTGTGAGGAATCCGAAAATATCAAAATGGGTATGGTGTCCGTCTGTAGGGTGTCTGTTAGTTTGTTAATCCGTTAGTGTGTTAGTCCGTCAGTGAGTTAGTATGTTAGACTGTGTACATGATATCTCACGAACAATTGATCGCAGAGAGATCGGACCAGTTTTAAAATATTATTTATGACACTGGAAAGAACGCTATTCATGTGCAACATTCTAATTGAAAAACTTCAGAAGTTATTTGAAATTTAAGATTTCCCTTACATGGGAGAAAAGGGCGAAATTTCACTTAAACGTGCATGAAAAGAAATATTTTTAGAAGAAAATAAATAACATTTTTTCTCTACTTTTAGCAAATTAATTTTCTTACACAGGAAAATTAATATATGATCTATGGTTGTAGGTAGGTAGATAATTAGGTAGGTTGTGTTGATGTCGCACCATTACTGCGCTATGGATAATTGGCGACGGTCTGGGACGTACCCTTACGGATGTTACGGAGACATGCCAACACAGTTTTAGTCCTACACGAAGGGGATGGCTCCCCCGCTTCGGTGGCCCCTAGAGGTACAATTTTGATGGGAACATGGAGGATATTGCGGCCACAACATATTTTACGTGCACCAGCTACCATTAGTGTACACGATGGTCTTTGGCCGGCTCGAGAACCGAACCCGCAATCTTCCAATTACGAGCTCGGCGCTCTACCAACTGGGGTACCGTGGTCAGGATCTAAAGTTGTAAAAAAGGAATAAAAAGGCTCATATACTAAAGATATAATGCAAAATGGTCTAGATATTGTGAATTTCTTTCTATTAATATATATATATATATATATATATATATATATATGGCATTGAATATGAGGACTTCCATAATAATGTTCTGCTTTTGTCTTGTTATATGCGCGGTTAATATTCCTTTTCAGGGAAAGAAAGCAGCGAATAGGTGGGCAGAGCTCTGCATGTGTTAATAAGTAAAGTGTGTTTGGGGAAGGTGAAGCCTCCCTCGAGGGTTGGTGAGCGGAGCGAGCAGGGGGCAGAGCCCCCTAGTGTATAAAATAAAACTTGTAAGTTCCTAAATTGTTTACTAAAATTCCGATTATACGTCGGCTCATCAAAATATTATTTTATGCCAGCCCAATGGAAGAGGTATATCTTACATTAGTAAACAAATATTTCATGTTATTCTTATTTCTCTTAATATTTTAAATATTATCTTTTTATATGCATTTAAACATCTTTGGGCCGAGTTTTCATAGAATAAAAAGACACTAGCTCTTTATTACCACCTGCAAAAAACGCAAAGGTGTTTCCTATGTTATGTTCAGTGTAAAATGTAAATTCTTTTTAAAATACCGATCATGGACTTTAATGCATCAGAAATATTTTTGCAAGTTCCTCTACACGCATTAGTTGCGATAATTATATCATTTTCAATACAGAATATCGATATGTCATAGAAAACTTGAATTAGGTATATCAGCTCCAAGTCCTTTAATAAGTTTTTTCAGGTGACTTTTTTTCCGCCGTACGAAAATTTAGATACACGTTATAAATCACCATTGCACGAAATATATAGATTGTGGTGACTATAGTACTTATAACTTCTTACTGGGACACAAAGGAAAATTCTTTATCGTTATGGCCTATAAGCTCAAATTATTTAAAGCACATAGCGTCTAAACGCCTTATTCAAATGAATAAAAATTTATATACATATTATAAGTTACTGTCACGCGATCTGTATTAATTATAGAGAATCTTGCACTGATAGTTCTTTTTACAAGGACATAACGATTTTTTTTTTTTTTTTTTTTTTTTTTTTTTTTATCATTATGGCTTATGACCTCAAACTTTAAAGTGTGATAGCATATAAATGTCTTATAAGATGAAGCTAAAAATTAAAAAAATTGTGGGGGTATTGCTTGACAACGTTTCTTGATAATACGTATTAAATTTCGAAAATAATAATAGCACCATTTTTTGCTACATCTTATAACGATTTTTTTATTCATCAGGGCGATCGAACTATTTTTCTGTGACTTTTTTACAGTGAAAAATACTGTAAAATACTATAAATACTGTAAAAAACACCCTGTTATATTTTTCTCTTTTGTCTATTTAACGACATCTCTTATTACTTTCTTCTATATGTAATATAGAGAAAGTATTGGATTCGTAAAAATTTTCGACCTCGGGTTTTTGATGGATTTACACGTTTTGAGAGCTGTAGAACACGATTTGACCCTTTTTAGAAAATGTCTGTCTGTCTGTCAGTCTGTGTGTGTGTGTGTGACAAAATTTTGTGGCAACTGTATCTCAGGAACTACTGCACAGAATTTCATACAAATTAGTATGTAGTTGCACCTTGACATAAATTAGTGCCTATCAACTTTTGGTAAAAATTGTCTTACAGGTTGCGTTGCCATCCCGCTTTTTCTAAATTTTTAACATGGTGATATAGGACAAAATTTTGTATAAATGTGCATAAAGAGAATTATTTTTTAGTAATCATTATGAAATTTACAAGAATTATTTATAATAGAGGTAGTCAACTGGGGAAAAAATTTTGTATGCGTAGGAGCCTCGTGAACCCCCCTGGGGGGGAAGTCCCCCCTCGAGGGGAGCAAATTTTCAAGATGGGTATCTTTCGAAAGGTCTCGTCAATACCTTTAAAACGAATGGTTGAACTATAAATCTATGATAATTTAAAACAAAGTTATCGATTTTTTTTACTTTTAACAAAAAGTAACTTAGAAAAAAAATCGTATTTTTTTTTTTTTTTTTTTTTTTTTTTTTTTTTTTTAACGAAATTTAACCAGACTTGGTATTTAGTTGGCCCCTGACATAAACTGGGGCTGATTAGATTTGGGGATCAGTCACTCAACAGGTGGTGCTGTGATCGTATTTTTTCTAAATTTTTAACATGGCAGTATGGGACAAAATTTCGTATAAATGTACATAATGGGAGTTATTCTTGACCTGTGATTGTGAAATTAATATGAATTATTGATAATAGTAGTAGTTAATTAGGAAAAAAATCTCGGTCATCGCTTCCCCCCCCCGGGAAAGTACCCCCCGGGGGGGGGGGGGTAAATTTTCAAGATGGGTATCTTTCGAAAGGTCTCGTCAATATCTTTAAAACGAATGGTTGAACTATAAATATGTGATAATTTAAAACAAAGTTATCGATTTTTTTTAACGAAAGAAAACTTTGAAAAAAAATCGTATATATATATATATTTTAATATTGTTACTGCGTGAATTTGTATAGGAAAATATAGAAGAAAGTCTTGTGGTGGCCACAGCATACTAGTTTTACTTTGCTTATACAACCGTTAACCGTCGGAAAGTCGTAAGAAGTCACTCAAGATTTTTACTATTTTTGCGATGATGTGTGTGTGCGATCACGATAAGGCCTAAACGCTTTGTTCGAATTTGTTTGCTGAAAGTTGGTACGAACGCAACATAGCATGAACCCTATTGATTTTGGTGAATCTAGAACTTATAGTTTTTTTTACAAGTACACAAAGAGAAATTCTTTATCATTTTGTCCTATGGCCTAAATGTTTAAAGTGCGATAGCGTCTAAACGCCTTATTTAATTGAGCTGAAACTTTATACACATATTATAGATCAGGAGTGTTCAACCCACGGCCCGCCGTATAGTTTTCTGCAGCCCGCGAGGAGACTAGCGATATGTACAGTTTGACAACTTTGGTTAACACATTAAAAATAAATAAATCCGTTCTGACTTTAAAAAAAAAAAAAAAAAAAAAAAAAAAAAAAAAAAATCAACGGTTATATTAGCAAAAGAATCACACTGTTATAATGAAACCTTATTAAATCCATTATTCATTCTTTTTATTATAGTTATTAAGGTATAATCTTTTTTTTTTTTTTTTTTTTTTTTTTTGCGTTATTGCTAATTTATGAAGGAAAATAATTTAAATTAATATATTCAGCTCTGAATCTTCACCCTGCTCTCCCTCGAAAAAAGGCATTTCACTATAATTCATGCACTCACAAACATACACATATATGTGTCATGTGTGCATATACGATGCGGCGGCCCGCCTAAATAAAACAGATTTTCTGTGCGGCCGCCAAGTGTTTCTGTTGGACAGGCCTCTTATTAGATCACCGTCACACGAATTGTATATATTTTGGTAAATTTATCATTCATAAATTTTTTACAGGGACACAACGAAAAATTCTTTTTTATTATTATCTATACAGAATCAAATTATTTGAAATGCAATAGAGTAAAAATTAAACAATACAGAAAAATACTGAAACGACCTATTATAATTTTATTTTTGTTTATTTAATGAGTGGTCTTATATACTCTTTAACAAAAAAAGTGACGCACCAGGAAGGAGCAATGCAAATTGGACACAAATTGACATACATACAGGTTTTGATGGAATCAAGCACCAATTCATCATTATCGTCAATCCTACGTGCAACTGGTACTTCAGTGACTTCAAATACCCTTAATAGGCGGCTCAGTGGGGTTGAGCTCAGTCCCCGGATCTCTCTTCGACTGAGGACGTTTGGAGCATCATAAAAAGGGTCCTACAACCAGCTCGGGATTTTACCAATCTAACGCAACAATTGGACAGAATTTAGCACGATACTTCACAGGAGCACACCAGCCAACTCTATCAATTAATACCAAGCCGAATAACTGCGTACATAAGGGCCAGACCTGGACCAACGCGTTATTGACTTGTTTACTTTGTGAGGCCCTTTCTCTTGATTAAATCATTCAAATTTTCTAAAGCTGTAATCAATTGTTTTTCTCCACATGCACATCACACCTACCATTTTTTGTCCCATTCGGACGCCCCATTCCACCTCATCTACCAATTTTTGTCCTCATTTCATCTTGGTGTGTCTTTTTTTTTTTTTTTTTTTTTTTTTTTTCCTTTGGGGTAACATGAAATTTAAAAACTCTTTATTAATTTTATTAACCTTTTTCAAATTGATACTATTATTTTAATTTAGTCAAAATACGATTCAAAAGAGAACACATGATAAATCACCTGGTTAAAATATATTATAATCATTTTAAAAATAAATTTAGCTCTTTGTGTATATAAATAGGAAATAAAGTGCATATAATTTGTAATTAAGCGTATTATAGTGAATCTCAGTAATATCTGTATAGTAAACTTAATTTAGTTTTTTTTTTTTTTTTTTTTTGTGTGTGTGTGTGTGTGGTGTCAATAAAAGAAGGTGAAACGTAACTTTTATACGAGGCCTTTCTAAAGGATTCTGATCCATAGTCACGTGAGATTCTGGAAAAGCCACAGAAAATTACATAAGCAGCTAAACCAGCAGTATGACTGACCTGGTTTCGAATCCCACCTTTCCTGTTTACCAGCTTCGTAAGTAGAACTTCACAGCTTTTGGTGATACCACTTCAAATAACAACCGCACATAAACCGTAGTGTATCCAAATATTTTTATATGCCCCTGTAAATGAATTATAAGTGCAGCACGTACGACTTTTCACAGAGAACATATTATTTTACACGTCAGAAAATTTTAGTTTTATGGGATGATCAATTTATATTTAAATAATTTACAGCACAGACAGACTTACAGACAAACCGAAATCATAAACATTTTGTTTTCTTTCGAACTATCATGAAAGTATTGAAACAAATTCTTTTATTTTGCAAAATTTTTTAACATGATTTTAAGGGTTTGTAAAATACAGAGGGCTTCAAAATATAATTATAATGAAAGATCGCATAAAACACGTTTCCAACAAAAAATATTTCATTGTTTGATTTTAAGATTTACTATAATAATAATAATAATAATAATAATAATAATAATAATAATAATAATAATAAAAAAAAACAATAAACAACAGAAGATCCATACAAACGAAATTATAAAATTTGTTCCACTGTTTACACATTTTGGATTATATATGTAGTAGTAAGCCCAGCGCTTTGGGTGACGGAAGTGACGTCATAGGAGGGGGGAGGAGGGGGAGGAAACCGGAAGTGACGTAACGGTTGGTTGGTTCCTTGATCGTGAAAGATGACGGGGGTAGAGTTTCTTTTTTTCCGTTGGCAACCTGGACTTCTTGTCAGAACATGTGAGGGAGGGGAGAGTTTTCTTAAAGGGACAGCACAGAAACCTGTCAGAACATGAAAGAGAATGACGTCATCAACCGAAAAGAGGACAATGTAGTATATTTTTTAATTAATTTTTAATGAGTAGTTCATTAATCAATTTTAATAAGTAAATTTTATTATTGTATTGATTATTAATTAATTATTTAACTGACTATTTTAATTCGCTAGATTTTTTTTACAAAACGATATTGCCCTGTAGGAGGTTCGAACCCACCATCTATGGCATGCGAGACCAACGCGCTACCGATTAAGCTACGATGACGTTCCCTCGAACTGCCTTTTTTTATGTTTTCCCCTCTTAGGAGACAGGGGGTGGGAAGACGTTTCCCCCACCTGCGCCCAAGTGGACTCGTCCAAGGGGATCCAGCCAATAAGAAGGTAGATAACTGATGTCACGATCCTTACGCCGGATATTTAAGGACCCTCCTGAGCTATCGCGTTCACTTTCTTGTTTGACGTTTGACCTAGTCCAAGAAAATTCTTTGCTTGCTCTTTTACTTCTCTTCCTAGGATTACCTTCTTTCTTCAGAAAAAATGAAACGCTCATTCAATACTGTTGGTTCAAGCGAAAATCAGGTAAGTATTTTTTTTTTTCTAATTTTTTACTATCATTGATGCATTTTTCTTTTTAGATTTTTAAACAATACTAAAATTTCATTTTCTTTTTGCAAATTTTATTTATTTTTACTTTTTATTTATTTATTTTTTTAAGTATTTTGAAAAAAATCTAATTAAAAAATATTTCAAGTTTTATTTTCAGTTTTTAATCTGTTTTTAAGATTTTGTTTCTTTTTTAAATTAACACTAATGTTTTCTCAAAGTTTTTTTTTTAATCATGAATAATTTTTTTTGTTTCTTTCCTTAATATTTTGAACTCGTATATGCAATTTTCTTTTCTGAATTTTGATTCATTTAATTTTGTTCTATAAAATGTTCTTTTTTTCATTTTAGGTTCTTTTTGAAGATTCTGAAATACCCTTCAATGATTCCGATGATGAAGTAAGTTCCTTTATTTAACTCGTATTTTTTGTATAATATTGTACTATTTGTAATATTGATATATTTAACGATGTATTTATTTTTCAGTTGATGGATGAAGCGTCGCAAATTTTCATCGAAAATCCTATGGATTTCGATGAAGTTTCTCAAATATTTGTGGAGAATCCCATGCCTTTGCCGCTATATTACCGAGTAGGAACAGGATTTGAAGTAAGTTTGTTTTTGTGTTCTTGAGTGTAATCTCTTTTTTTTTTTTTTATAAGTGTCTAATTTTCTGTATTATTATTCTAGACTTCTGCTCGACCTGTTGGAGCCGGACCTACGTATACGACTGGTGGAGAGACTTCCCGCGTAAGTACTTACTTTTATGCATAGGTTTTTTTTTTTTTCCTGGACTTCTTGTCAGAACATGTGAGGGAGGGGAGAGTTTTCTTAAAGGGACAACACAGAAACCTGTCAGAACATGAAAGAGAATGACGTCATCAACCGAAAAGAGGACAATGTAGTATATTTTTTAATTAATTTTTAATGAGTAGTTCATTAATCAATTTTAATAAGTAAATTTTATTATTGTATTGATTATTAATTAATTATTTAACTGACTATTTTAATTCGCTAGATTTTTTTTACAAAACGATATTGCCCTGTAGGAGGTTCGAACCCACCATCTATGGCATGCGAGACCAACGCGCTACCGATTAAGCTACGATGACGTTCCCTCGAACTGCCTTTTTTTATGTTTTCCCCTCTTAGGAGACAGGGGGTGGGAAGACGTTTCCCCCCACCTGCGCCCAAGTGGACTCGTCCAAGGGGATCCAGCCAATTACAAGAAAGCACTGTGACATCATACGTATTTTTATCCAATCCTGATGCGTTTGCTGAGAAGATAAGACAGTAAATCTGGGTATAAAATCCTAGACATCACGAAATACCTTCACATTTTAGTCTCGCTTCATTCCTGCCGTTCAATTCGCTCTCTCTTCACTACGTAATCATGGAAGACGGGCTAAATCTTTTGATCCACGAAAATGTATTTGCTTCTTCAGAAGAAATTTTTGAAAGACTAGAAAAAGAAATTGTTTATTTACCCGAGGAGCAATGCCATATACGTATTCGAAATAAATCTTATCCTATTTCGCGGAAGATTGCTGCTTTTGGAGACCCTGATTTATCTTATACTTTTTCAGGACTGACACTAATCAGCCAGCCTTGGCCTCCTTTGCTTCTTGAAATAAAAAGTCTTATTGAAACTATGATGGGTGTCAATTTTAATTTCGTGTTGATAAATCGGTACGAGGATGGAAATGACTGTATTGGTCAACATAAAGATGATGAAGCCGACATAGAGGAAAACCACCCTATCTGTTCCCTAAGCTTTGGAGAAACACGTACTATGATTTTTAAAAGACCCAATTACCAGGATAAAAAAGTGGAATTAAAGTCAAACACTCTTTTGGTTATGAATCCCCCAACAAATAAATTCTGGAGCCATGGAATTCCAAAGGAGAAGAAACACACTGGTGGGCGTGTTAATCTAACTTTCCGTATGATGAAAACAGGCCCGGACTGGCTCCTTTGGAGGCCCTCGGCTAAAAATCTAAAAGGGGCCCCTTACCGAAGAATTTAGAGTGAATAGGATATTAAAATACGCATTTTTTTAAATTAGGCTTAGATGACTAAAAATCACATTCAGCTTTTTTCCAACTTGAAAAATATTCCTTCCGTGGAGGATGAAAATTGTGATGGCATGTTTCCGGACCACCTCTTGGGGTGAGTCGCAGACCGTCGCTAGTTGCCCATTGTGCAGCACTAGTGTGACGTAAAACCCGACCATGGAAAATAGTTGAGTAAAAATGTAAGCTTTTTCCGATGTGGTTTACTTACTTTCACAATAAATATTTACATATTTTTTTTACACCACATATAAACTAGTTCCATGTTAGATAAAATATGTTTACTAATTAACTAAAAATGATTCATTATTTAAAAATAAGATTGTGAGTTATTTTTAGATTCAGGCAAACCGATCACACCGTTGAAGCCATAATAATCTAATTCCTACTATAATACCACCCACCAGCGGTGAGCGATTCTGCGCTCAAAGCTGGTACATGGGAGGTGCCGGGATGCGTATATCCGAAATGTTCGCACGTACAGAACAGATTGACAAATTTTCGCCAAACAGTGCGATTTTCGCCAAATGTGGACGTTCAAAGAGAAAAAACTACGCAGTACTTAATTTGTGTAAATAAACATTGCCGCTTTTGTTTTTTATTGTTGAATCATGTTATATTTAAAGCTTTAAATCGCAAAATGGAAGCTGACACTATTATTTCAAAATTAAAAGGCAGTTTTCCGCGTATAATAATACATTCTAATAATGACAATGTATTAACTTTAAGATCTAATTTAACATGTGAGAAGGAAGCAGAAAAATTTGTCAAAGTGTTTGGTCGAATAACCAACACTCATTGGATTGTATACAGAGTTCTCCACCGTCCAAATCGGTAAGTTAAAAATGTTATATTATTTTTTAACTAGGGTAGGTGCTCCAGTGATTGGCATACTCCAGTAGCAGTAATTGACATCTATCCGGAAATAATTAAAAAATTATAAAATCATATAGTATTTTACATATAAGAATTTTAACATTTTATGTCTAACACTGGAGCATAGGTAAAATAAAACTGGTAAAATAAAAAACTGGCAGTGTCAATTACTGGAACACTGAGTGGGTGTCAAATAAAATTTATAAAAAAATATGCCATATGTACTAACTTAAGATTTCTAAACATATTTTCTGATGACTAGAGCATTAAAAACATCAGCGATTGCTCTAAAAGTGTCAATCACTGCTGCACTTACCCTATTTCTGTTTAACTATTATTTTGTATTATTATTATTATTTTAAATGTATGACTTAACTTTATAAAATATTTATCTTATGATGCAGAGCTTGAATTTTCACTATATATTTAACTATTATGTATTTTTCTAAGAATATCTTAATCATAATAAATATCGATATTTTGTTTTAAATTCCACAGTAAGAGTTCATAAAACCTTCTACATATAATTTTCTTCTTAGACATCTCAATCTTTACACCTTCCAAGGTACATAGTTAAAAAGTGAAACGTTCAAGATTTTGTTAGTGCTATTCTATTTGTTCCTTCTCAATAGTCATAAACAATCTAATCGTAATGTGTTAGAAAAACAAGGTAATAAGGATATGCATAACCTATCTACAACCTTTTCCTAAAAGAAACAAGTCGGTATAGACGGATTCTACTCGATTTTTCATCATATATTTGTTCTGATAAAATGCTATTAAGAGCGAACATAATGACATTCTGTTAAGCTTCATGTTAAAAAGTAATGTATATGATAGGAAACTAACATAGTCGCAGACTGAAATGCCCCTCTAACTAGGCTAATCTCAATCCGATCCAATACATTTAACTTATTCTAATTTGCTGATTAATTTTCAGTGTTGGGCAAAATTCAATCATCTCGATGACTAAAGATTAATGATTAAATTAATCGTTAATCAAAAAATTTTTGACTAATGATTAATTCAATCGTTAATCAAAAATATTTTGACTAATGATTAAATTAATCGTTAATCATAAATATTTTGATTAACGATTAATTTAATCATTAATCGCAAATGTTTTGATTGACGATTAAATTAATCGTTAATCGTAGATTTTACGACTAACGAATAATTTAATCATTAATCATATTTTTTTATGACTAACGCATAAATCAATCGTTAATCGTATTTTTACGACTAATGATTGAATCAATCATTAATCAAAAGTTTTATGACTAACGAATAAATCAGTAATTAATGATAAATTTTATATAAGAAAGAATGAGAATTCCCAGTAAAACATTTTTCAATATCGTTTAAATGTGTTTAGGACTTCACATTTCGGTCTGTCTATATTACTGTCAATCTGTCCATCAGATTTCTTATCATAGTTTTAGAATGACCTGAAACTGATGTATATTATTCAGGTCTACCAATATTAGAGAATTTTTTTATATTGCTTTTTCAGGAATACAATCTCTTGAATGCATCTTTCTCATGTTTTTACAATCTGGTGCGGCTCTTTACGACTTCTCTCACTGCGGACGCTATTTCTATTGCAGTTAGACCTCACAAAACCGTGAAAAAGGCAAAAGCCGCCATTTTTCTCACGTGTTTACAATCTGGTGCGTCTCTCATCTCCGGACACTGTCTCTATTCCAGTTAGACCTCACCAAACCGTGAGAAAGCCCAAAGCCGCCATTTTTCTCACGTTTTTACAATCTGGTGCGGCTCTACACGACTTCTCTCACTCTGGACTCTGTCTCTATTGCAGTTAGAACAAAACGTGAAAAAGACCTCACAAAACCGTGAGAAAGACCAAAGCCGCCATTTTTCTCACGTGTTTACAATCTGGTGCGGCTCTACACGACTTCTCTCATCTCCAGCCACTGTCTCTTAAAGATTGCAGCCGGAAACGTTGCAGTTACACCTCGCAAAACCGTGAGAAAGGCCAAAGACACCACTTTTTCACGTTTTTACAATCTGGTGCGGCTCTACACGACTTCTCTCATCTCCAGCCACTGTCTCTTAAAGATTGCAGCCGAAAACGTTGCAGTTAGACCGCACAAAACCGTGAGAAAGAACAAAGCCGCCATCTTCTCACGTGTTTACAATCTGGTGCGATTCTACACGACTTCTCTCATCTCCGGACACTGTCTCTATTTCAGTTAGACCTCACCAAACCGTGAGAAAGCCCAAAGCCGCTATTTTTCTCACGCTTTTACAATCTGGTGTGGCTCTACACAGACTTCTCTCCTCTCCGGACACTGTCTCTTAAAGATTGCAGCCGGAAACGTTGCAGTTAGACCTCACAGAACCGTGAGAAAGGCCAAAGAAGCCATTTTTCTCACGCTTTTACAATCTGGTGCGGCTCTTCACGACTTCTCTCTTCTTCGGACACTGTCTCTTTAAGATTACAGCCAGAAACGTCGCAGTTAGACCTCACAAAACCGTGAGAAAGGCCAAAACCGCCATTTTTCTCACGTTTTTACAATCTGGTGCGGCTCTACACGACATTTCTCACTCCAGACACTGTCTCTATTGCAGTTAGACCGCACAAAACCGTGAGAAAGAACAAAGCCGCCATTTTCTCACGTGTTTACAATCTGGTGCGACTCTACACGACTTCTCTCATCTCCGGACACTGTCTCTATTCCAGTTAGACCTCACCAAACCGTGAGAACGCCCAAAGCCGCCATTTTTCTCACGTTTTTACAATCTGGTGCGGCTCTACAGGACTTCTCTCACTCTGGACACTGTCTCTATTGCAGTTAGAACAAAACGTGAAAAAGACCTCACAAAACCGTGAGAAAGACCAAAGCCGCCATTTTTCTCACATGTTTACAATCTGGTGCGGCTCTACACGACTTCTCTCATCTCCAGCCACTGTCTCTTAAAGATTGCAGCCGAAAACGTTGAAGTTAGAACTCACAGAACCGTGAGAAAGGCCAAAGCCGCCATTTTTCTCACGCTTTTACAATCTGGTGCGGCTCTACACAGACTTCTCTCATCTCCGGACACTGTCTCTTAAAGATTGTAGCCGGAAACGGTGCAGTTAGACCTCACAAAACCGTGAGAAAGGCCAAAACAGCCATTTTTCTCACGTTTTTACAATCTGGTGCGGCTCTACACGACTTCTCTCTACTTCGGACACTGTCTCTTTAAGATTACAGCCAGAAACGTCGCAGTTAGACCTCACAAAACCGTGAGAAAGGCCAAAACCGCCATTTTTCTCACGTTTTTACAATCTGGTGCGGCTCTACACGACATTTCTCACTCCGGACACTGTCTCTATTGCAGTTAGACCGCACAAAACCGCGAGGAAGAACATAGCCGCCATTTTCTTACGTGTTTACAATCTGGTGCGACTCTACACGACTTCTCTCATCTCCGGACACTGTGTCTATTCCAGTTAGACCTCACCAAACCGTGAGAACGCCCAAAGCCGCCATTTTTCTCACGTTTTTACAATCTGGTGCGGCTCTACAGGACTTCTCTCACTCTGGACACTGTCTCTATTGCAGTTAGAACAAAACGTGAAAAAGACCTCACAAAACCGTGAGAAGGACCAAAGTCGCCATTTTTCTCACATGTTTACAATCTGGTGCGGCTCTACACGACTTCTCTCGTCTCCAGCCACTGTCTCTTAAAGATTGCAGCCGAAAACGTTGCAGTTAGAACTCACAGAACCGTGAGAAAGGCCAAAGCCGCCATTTTTCTCACGCTTTTACAATCTAGTGCGGCTCTACACAGACTTCTCTCATCTCCGGACACTGTCTCTTAAAGATTGCAGCCGGAAACGGTGCAGTTAGACCTCACAAAACCGTGAGAAAGGCCGAAACAGCCATTTTTCTCACGTTTTTACAATCTGGTGCGGCTCTACACGACTTCTCTCTACTTCGGACACTTCTCTTTAAGATTACAGCCAGAAACGTCGCAGTTAGACCTCACAAAACCGTCAGAAAGGCCAAAACCGCCATTTTTCTCACGTTTTTACAATCTGGTGCGGCTCTACACGACATTTCTCACTCCAGACACTGTCTCTATTGCAGTTAGACCGCACAAAACCGCGAGGAAGAACATAGCCGCCATTTTCTTACGTGTTTACAATCTGGTGCGACTCTACACGACTTCTCTCATGTCCGGACACTGTCTCTATTCCAATTAGACCTCACCAAACCGTGAGAAAGGCCAAAGCCGCCATTTTTCTCACGTTTTTTCAATCTGGTGCGTCTTTACACGACTTCTCTCATCTCCGGGCACTGTCTCGTAAAGATTGCAGCCGGAAACTTTGCAGTTAAACCTCACAGATCCGTGAGAAAGGCCTAAGCAGCCATTTTTTTCAGGTTTTTAGAATCTGGTGCGGCTCTACACGACTTTTCTCATCTCCAGACATTGTCTCTATTGCAGTTAGACCTCACAAAACCGTAAGAAAGCCCAAAGCCGCCAGTTTTCTCACGTTTTTAGAATCTGGTGCGGCTTTACACGACTTCTCTCATCTCCGGACACTTTCTCTTAAAGATTGCAGACGATAAATTCTCATTTACTAATATATCTTCAAATTACACATAGTTTTTGTTATTTTAGTTTTCTAGTCAGGAAGACAAAACTCAAATCAGTTTTTCATTCAAGAATATGCACAAACGCAAAATAAATTCATTACATAAATAATTATATAAACGGTTGACGTAGCTAATAGGTTCTTAGTAATATTTTAAGAAATCTTATTTTATGCATTTTTAGTAGACTTACGTAAACTGAAAAGAAATTTCAGTTTAAACTTCATTTTAAGTATTTTTAAAATAAAGAAAAGTATCGAAAATTGAGCACCTAATTTTTTTTCATTTTCATTTTTGAATTTGCGAAAATACCATTTAAACTATTAACTATTTATAAAACAAATTAAAGACCTCTATTTAAGAGATATGCAACCTACCAATAAGTATTTGGGTACTTTCGAATTAAGAAATTTTGTCAAATATCTAGAAGAATTCTATAGGAATCATCTTGAAACTTCGGTAGTGTAAATAATATGTTATACCTCGCATTTTTCAGCAAAATTTGTGTCCTGAAGAGGAAAAGTGCACCAGTGTAAAAAAATAAACAAAAACCAAAATGTTTTGAATCACCTTGTAAAAGGTGATGCTTTAAACTCGTTTTGGTTGTAGCATATGATTATGAGGACATTTTCATTATATGTATAAATTTTAAGAGGTTACCTCATATATTCATGGAGATATAACTGTTTCTTTAAAAAATCGCAAAAACAATTTCTCCGTTTTTAATGAAAACACGTAGGGCATTACATGCAATGGAAATCCATTTTTATGAAATATGGTATGCTACATTAGGCACACATAGAGCAATCAGAATGCGAAAATGTTAAATATCTTATGAAATACGAGCACTTTTACTAAATAATTTTCAACTACGCATGCACAAGCTTTATAAAAATTTCTCTTATATAATTAAATAGCCAAAAGTATTGAGCAACTTGAAAACCCCCAAACATATATCATGTAAATTTAAAACCTTACGAGAGATACGAGGCTTAACACAAAAGAAAATGCACATGGTAAATTATAATTGCAGCTATTAATGTATCTGAATATTTTAGTGTAGTTCTGTAAATCTGAAGGCTAATCGTATCATATTCTATACAAAACATTATGTTAGAATATTAACAATGCATAAAATTTCTTTATGATTTTTACAGTAGAAAGTTATTTAAATATGATTTTTAAAAATGTCTGACCTTAAACGCAAACCTGACCTTGTACACAAACTAGTTGTACACGACCTATTAATGCCATTTTATATAGGGAACATTCCATAGTGAACTCGACTAATATATAATATTTTTTAAAATTTCTAAAAGTATTGCTGGGGGCGGGAGACAGGCAGATAGAAAAATAAACAATCGGACAGACAGGCACACAAGTTGAAATCATATTCACACTTAAAAATAGTTAGAAAGTGTTAATAACACTTAACGTAACTGGAAGAACAATTCCAGCAAATTTTTATTAATAGTTCTTAATGTAACTGAATATTTTTGTGTAGCCCTGTAAATCAATTGCTAAGTATATTATATTCCATGGTGCCTATGAATATTATATTTCAATTTCATTAAGCTTTGTAATAATGTTATCAAAATTTGGTTTATAGAAATACCTCACAGACCGTACGGCTTTGGGATGCTTTGGAGTGTCCCTGTACACAAACCAGTGGTGGTATTTAAATAATATACATAGGAAACAACCAATTATGAACTTGAATACCATATTTCAATTGTGTTCAATAAAGGTATTAAAATATGGTTTATAGAAATACCTCCCATACGACACAATTCTTTGAAATAGTTTCGAATGTCCCTGTACACAAACCGGCAGAGGTATTCACTCCATTTTCAATAGGGAACATCTAGTAGTAAACTTGAATAACATATATCAGTTTCAAGAAATTACATAAATATTTATGACAATTAGAGCGCGGACAAACAGACGAACAGACAGACAGATACACAAATTGAAGTAAAATTCCCACTTAAAAATTGTTAGAAAGTGTTAAAGATACTTAATGTAAACGAACGTGCAATTCCAGCAAAATTTTACTAATGTCTCTTAATGTAACTGAATATTTTTGTGTGGCCCTGTAAATCTAATGCTAATCATACTATAATCTATAGAAAGCATTCTTTTGCGCATATAAATAACATATTTCAATTTCATTAAGCTTTATGCAAAGCAAAGTTACTTGTGGATCTGCAGAACAGGAGCCTCAACGTCCTATTTGCATCAGATATTATTCAATATGCTATTTTTTTTTTATTCCTTATTATATAATAGTATATATTGATTCGATCGACTTCTTACTATAATCACATGCATTCCTGAAGGGTGGCTGCCGCCCCCCTCAACCCCCCGCTTTATCTCTCTTTGTATACCTATTTGTATATCATATAAAGTGTTACGGAATTGTAAATAATTGCATTTATTTTTGCATAATTTCTTTCAAAGAAGTTTAGTAAGCTGATAAAATGCTAATTTTGTGCATTTCTAGTCGTTTTGGCTTTAAAATAGTCTAATTTTCCTTTGAAAAGGCATTAAAAAGCTCCAATAAGGGAAGAAATGGATTTGGCGCCAAATTCGGCGATTGTTTCCCTCTTTGGCGATTTTTTTGGCGACCTTGGCGAGAAAATCCTTATTAGGGATATACCAAATATGGAAGCTCTAATCTCATTGGCTGATGTGATACGAGAATTTTCCAGAACAGTCTGTGTTCGATAGAAAAGTATAAAAGAAGCATTATTTTCGCCAAGGCGGTCAGTCTCAGATCTGTGTCAGTTTCGTCAAATGCTTGCTTTGCTTTGAGCCTCTTTGAATGAGACTTGCTTTATGTGTTATTGATAAAGAGTTTGTACTGTTGTTTTTCTGTTAACGGCTGTTGTTTAAGCTATGTTTGCTGGTTGAATTGAAGCTGATACTTGGTTTATAGACCTGTATTTTTCTGGAACTTTCTGTGAATAAATCACTGAATTTTTGCAAGTTTCGCCTTTCATTCTCGAACAACTTACGAACCCCCAAGTACGCAACAATATGTATTCTTAATAAACGACAGTCTTGTATTATTTCCCTAAATTCATAAACACCAAGTTTCATAACTATCAAATTTCATACAAAAAAAATTACATAGCATATTGGAAATATTTTGCGTAACCTTTAAACTAATTATCAATTCTATGCCCTCAATTTTCAACAGGAAAACATACTTTTAAATTCTAATAAAATTTCATTATATTAGATGGGGTGTAACCTTGTTAAAATACACTTATAAGAAATACCGACTATAGACCGTAATAGTACGAAATTTTTTTATGTATCCCGGAAAAGTAGCCACAGTCATTATAAACGCCAATAATAAGAATAAACCTAATTAATTATAACTCATTAATTTTTCAAACTAATTTGACATCATTTGGATAATTACAGTACATACTCGGAATTACTTTGTGTGGTCCCATAAATTATTTAGTCTATACTCAACCATTTTTAAGAGTAAACATGATTTTAAGCATCTTTATAATGTATGTTAACTTTATTAAGTTCAATTCAGCATAAACGCATGGGAGCGCGCGCTTAAATAAAAAATTTGTCCATAGGCTCTAATGTTATGAAATTCTTTCGTGTGTCTTTGTAAACGAACCATAAACATTGTATACATCAGTAAAAACTATTCAGCTTATTTTGCGTTTAAAATTAATAAGTGTTCCAAATTTAACATCGTTTGGATGATTATGTGACATTGTCAGAATACTTTTGTAAGATCCTGTACATTAATTAGAAAGCTTAAGAGCACATATTTTCTTCAAACAACATAAGTTTAAGCATCTTACTCACGTACGCTAGTTTAATTTTCTTCATTGCAAAGTAATGATAATAAAATGCGTTTAAACGAAATTCACCCCATACGCCGTAATTTTAAGAATTTTGGCGTGTTCCTGTTCACAGTTTATAAAAAATGTAGCAATAAAAATTATACAGCTACTTATATGCAATGATGGAACGTGTGCGCCAATTTGCAAGTCAATCGGAGGATTTTTGCGGCCGCTATTGCGGTACATACATATTCTTCCCATAGGCCGTAAAAATGAGAAAAACTTTGGCGTGTCCCTGTACCCGAACGACACATGGAATACACACCTAACACTATACAGCTAATTCCATTGGCCTCATGAATATGCGTACCAAATAAGAAGTCAATAGCGTTATTTTGGGGGCCGCTATCGCGGTACATACAAATTCTTCCCATAGGCCGTAATGATTAAAAAAAAAAAAAAAAAAAAAAAAAACAGTTGCACTTCGGAGTGCCGACAGAAGTGAAAACGTGAACAATTACGTGTGTAGTTCTTGAATCGTCAGAAAATATTTTATTGTGTAGGAAATACTTTAAATGAAGTGTATTTTTTATTCATTAATATAAACTACTACTACAAAAATTATATTACAATTTTATTTAATGCGCTAATTGCAATACAGACAGTGTCTGGAGATGAGGTACAGCCGCACCAGATTCTGAAAACGTGAGAAAAATGGCGGCTTTGGCCTTTCTCACGGTTTTGTGATGTCTAACTGCAATAGAGACAGTGTCCGGAGATGAGTGAAGTCGTGTAGAGCCGAACCAGATTGCACAAACGGGACAAAAAGGGTGGCTTATGCCTTTCTCACGATTTTGTGATGTCTAACTGGAATAGAGACAGTGTCCGGAGATGAGAGAAGTCGTGTAGAGCCGCACCAGATTGTAAAAACGTAAGAAAAATGGCGGCTTTGGTCTTTATCTCGGTTTTGTGAGGTCTAACTGGAATAGAGACAGTGTCCGGAGATGAGAGAAGTCGTGTAGAACCGCACCAGATTGTAAAAACGGAGAAAAATGGCGCGTTTGGCCTTTCTCACGGTTTTGTGATGTCTAACTGGAATAGAGACAGTGTCCGGAGATGAGAGAAGTCGTGTAGAGCCGCACCAGACTGTAAAAACGTTAGAAAAATGGCGGCTTTGGCCTTTGTCTTGGTTTTGTGAGGTCTATCTGCAACGTTTCCGGCTGCAATCTTTAAGAGACAGTGTCCGGAGATGAGATAAGTCGTGTAGAGCCGCACCAGATTGTAAAAACATGAGAAAAATGGCGGACTTGCCTTTCTTACGAATTTGTGAGGTTTATCTGCAACGTTTCCGGCTGCAATTTTGAGGGACAGTGTCCGGAGATGAGAGAAGTCGTGTAGAGCCGCACCAGATTGTAAAAACGGAGAAAAATTTCGCGTTTGGCCTTTCTCACGGTTTTGTGATGTCTAACTGGAATAGAGACAGTGTCCAGATATGAGAGAAGTCGTGTAAAGCCGCACCAGATTGTTAAAACGTGAGAAAAATGGCGGATTTGGCCTTTGTCTCGGTTTTGTGAGGTCTATCTGCAACGTTCCCGGCTGCAATCTTTAAGAGACAGTGTCCGGAGATGAGATAAGTCGTGTAGAGCCGCACCAGATTGTAAAAACGGAGAAAAATGGCGGCTTTGGCCTTTCTCGCGGTTTTGTGATGTCTAACTGGAATAGAGACAGTGTCCGGAGATGAGAGAAGTCGTGTAGAGCCGCACCAGATTATAAAAACGTAAGAAAAATGGCGGCTTTGGCCTTTATCTCGGTTTTGTGAGGTCTAACTGGAACGTTTCCGGCTGTAATCTTTAAGAGAGAGTCCGGAGATAAGAGAAGTCCTGTAGAGCCGCACCAGATTGTAAAAACGGAGAAAAATGACGACTTTGGCCTTTCTCACGGTTTTGTGATGTCTAACTGGAAGAAACAGTGTTTGGAGATGAGAGAAGTCGTGTAGAGCCGCACCAGATTGTAAAAACGTGAGAAAAATGGCGGATTTCGCCTTTCTTACGATTTTGTGAGGTCTATCTGCAACGTTTCCGGCTGCAATCTTGAGGGATATTGTCGGGAGATGAGAGAAGTCGTGTAGAGCCGCACAATATTGTAAAACGTGAGAAAAATGGCGGTTTTCGCCTATCTCACGATTTTGTGAGGTCTATCTGCAACGTTTCCGGCTGCAATCTTTAAGAGACAGTGTCCGGAGATGAGAGAAGTCGTGTAAAGCCGCACCAGATTGTAAATCGTGAGAAAAATGGCGGCTTTGTCCTTTCTTACGGTTTTGTGAGGTCTAACTGGAATAGAGACAGTGTCCGGAGATGAGAGAAGTCGTGTAGAGCCGCACCAGATTGTAAAAATGTGAGCAAAATAGAGTCTTTGGCCTTTATCACGGTTCTGTGAGGTCTAACTGCAAAGTTTCCGGCTGCAATCTTTAAGAGACAATGTCCGGTGATGAGAGAAGTCGTGTAGAGCCGCACCAGATTGTAAAAATGTGAGCAAAATGGAGGCTTTGGCCTTTATCACGGTTCTGTGAGGTCTAACTGCAAAGTTTCCGGCTGCAATCTTTAAGAGACAGTGTCCGGAGATGAGTGAAGTCGTGTAGAGCCGCACCAGATTGCAAGAACGTGAGAAAAACGGCGGCTTTGGCTTTTCTCTCCGTTTTGTAAGGTCTAACTGCAACGTTTTCGGCTGCAATCTTGAGGGACAGTGTCCGGAGATGAGATACGTCGTGTACAGCCGCACCAATTTGTTAAAACGTGAGAAAAATGGCAGCTTTGGGCTTTCTCACGGTTTTGTGAGGTCTAACTGCAGTAGAGACAGTGCCAGAAGATGAGAGAAGTCGTGTGGAGCCGCACCAGATTTTAAAACAATATACAGTATATAATTGTTAACACTTCACATTAGCAAGTTAATTGTATGATACATTATTTGTATCATACAAGGATTTAAAGCGTTTGCTGACGATGACGGGAGTTCAATGATTTTTGTTCACCCAAAAGTGCTGAACGCGCCTAAAGAAGTTTTCACTTCGAACACTTTGGCGTGTCCCTGTACACGAACTACAATTGGAATGCACACCCAAAACTATACAGCTAATTTCGTGGGGATCATGAACATGTGTACAAAATTTTAAGTCAATAGCGTGATTTTTGCGGCTGCTATCGCACGACAGACAGACGGAACAGACGGAACCCAAAATCCTTTTGAGTCTCAACAGAAGGCCTCCATTGACGTTTCGGCAAAAATTGGAAGTCAATAGCTTGATTTTTGCGGTGGCTATCGCGTTACATACAGATTCTTCCAATAGTCCGTAATAATAGAAAATCTTTGGCGTGTCCCTGTACACGAACTACAAATGGAATACACACCTAAAACTATACAGCTTATTCCGTTGGGCTCATGAACACGTGTACGAAATTGCAAGTCAATAGCGTGATTTTTGTGGCCGCTATCGCGATACATACAAATTTCTCCCACAGGCCGTAATGATAAGAAAAACTTTGGCGTGTCCCTGTATACGAACTGCAAATGGAATACATACCAATAACTATACAGCTGATTTCGTGGGGCTCATGAACATGTGTACCAAATTTCAAGTCAATAGCGCCATTTTTGCGGCCGCTATTGCGCGACAGACAGAGAGAAAGACAGACAGACAGACAGAGCCCAAAACCGTTTTGAGTCTCAACAGAGGGCCTCCACTGACGTTTCGGGAATTAAAATTTGGTTTATAGAAATACCTCTCATAGAACGCAATGCATTGGAATACTTTCGAGTATCCCTGTAAACAAAACAGTGCTGATATTTACTCCATTTTACATAAGAAACATCCAATATTAATCTTGAATGACATATTTCAATTTCATTAAGATTTGTGTACAGTAAAAGTATAAAAATATGCTTTATAGAAATACCTCCCATCGATTACAATGCTTTGGAATACTTTCGGGTGTCCCTGTACACACAGCAGTAGAGGTATTTACTCCACTTTCAATAGGGAACATTCGATAGTGAACTTGAATAACATATATCAGTTTCAAGAAATTCCATAAATATTTACGGGAGTTAGAGCTAGATCGCGGACAGACAGACAAACCGAAGTGACTAACATTTTTCAACCTTGCTGGAAAGTTTTTAAAAACAGTTACTGAAAATTGCTATCAAAAATTTATCGGCATCATTTAATCTTCAGAGAAAGGGGGGGGGATATCAGCTATGGATACAACTGCAATTCAATCACGATTAATTTAGTCATGATTAACAGTTAATCATTTGCTGCAACTAATATATTAATCACGATTGATTTAATCATGAATAATTTAGTCATGAATAACGGTTAGTTGTCTGCTTCTAGAATAATTTAATCACGATTGAATTTTTAGTTGCAGCAAATGGCTGAAATATTAATCACGATTGATTTAATCACGATTAATTTAATCGCAACTAACGGTTAGTCGTCTGTTTTTCGATTAATTTAATCGCGATTGAATTTTTAGTTGCAGCAAATGAATAACCGTTAGTTGTGATTGAATTAATCGTGATTAAATTTTTAGTCAACTAATTAGTTGATTGAAAATTTAATCGATTGATGCCCAACACTGTTAATTTTATTAGGCATGCTTTCGTTCTTTAATTTCAAATGCGATATGATAACACTATTTCCAATGCACTAAGACAAAAACATAAGTTTACGTAAAATGTTTTCCTATTTTGTCATATTAAAGAATTTTTAAATTTTAAATTACTTGCGAAATTTTCAAATTAAAAAGTTTATACTTTATGAGGTGTAACATAAAAGATATTTTTAAAGTGATGTGATATCCTAAAGATAAAATATTTCTCTTAATGGATTTTTAAAGGAAATTTTGCCCTATTTTGCCAAATTGAAAAAAAAAAAAAAAAAAAAACGATTTTTTTTTCTAAGTTTTTTTTCGTTAAAAGTAAAAAAAAAAATCTATAACTTTGTTTTAAATTATCACAGATTTATAGTTCAACCATTCGTTTTAAAGGTATTGGCGAGATCTTTTGAATGATACCCATCATGAAAATTTACTGCCCTCCAGGGGAGACTTCCCTCCAGGGGGGGAGGCGAGGCTCCTACATACACAAACATTTTTTTCCCAGTTAACTATCTCTATTACAAAAAATATATATTCGTTTCATTTGGTTTAGTGCAGTCTATAGACGTTAAACTCTACTTACCTGCAATTTCTCCCATAGACGTAATGTATTAGAATTCTCTTGATTGTCCCTGTACGCGAACCATTTACTTGATCTTAACGAAAATCTTATTGTAGCATCCCTATATGATACACATTTAGAATACCAAGTTTGAACTTTCTGCCATAATTTGTTTTTGAGATATGTTGATAACAGGCAGACACACTCACAGACACACTCACAGACACACACACAGACCATTTGCTAAAAACATGATTTTCGTATTCAGGGGACCTCAAAACGTGTAAATATAACAAAATCTCGCGTTCGGAAATTTGACACAAAAACAATACTTTCTCTACCTAATGAGTAAGAGAAAGTAAAAATAGTAAAAGTAATTTTTTTTTTTTTTTTTGATTAAGGAAAAAGTAAAAATTAAATAATTGCACAATATATATATATATATATATATATATATATATACATTTCTAAAATTTGAACTAAGAACAATACAATATTTTCTTTACTCTTTTTATGGATCAGAAAAAGTAAAAATTAAATAAATAATTAGAAAAAAAAAAAAAAAGGGTGAAGGTTTCCTACTAAATTTAGACATTAAAAAAATAACGACGCTAAAACTCATTAACACACAGTTTCAGCAGTTTATTCTTCTGACAGGGAGAAAAAAAAAAAGATTGAAGTTTTCACGAATGCGGAATGAAGTAGAATCCAGGGTTGCTTTGCGGTAGAGAGATTTTGGTGTTAGCTACGAAAATGCGCCAATCTGTTCTGTACGCGCCAACATTTCGGAGATACGCTGCCGGGATCGATCCCAGGTCGAGCTCATCGACCTAGCCTTTCGGAGTTTTCCGTGGTTTCCTCCGAAACTCGCGTAAATACGTGCTAGGGCCCCTTAGAAAGACCCCCCCCCACGGAGGGCATTCCCCTATAGTCCTAGGACACTTACAGAATTAATCGGCATTAAATCCAGTGACGTTTCGGTCATCTCCATATATGTGCGGTTAGAAACAAAATCCGTTATCATTTAAAGTTCATTCATCTGATTGACTGTTGGAATGCCGTCATACCTACGTTGCTCTTTAAAACAGGCGAATCAACCAATAAGATAAATACATATTCCATTACAATGCACTGTTTCCAGCCACTCGCATACAGATGACCAAAAATGTCACTCACGCGACGCCACTGATTAAATTCTCCAACCAACCAAGCAACCTACTATAATACCGTCGCCAACTGCCCATTGTGTAGCACTAGTGTGACGTAAAACCCAACCAACCAACCGACTTTAATACCTAAATAAATATTAAAAAGGGACACAATATTAATAAAATTCTAAGCATATCGGAAAAAAATGTCCCTTTTAATTGTGATTTAATTATATAAATTGTAAAATAAAATTTACAACAAAAACATACCTATTATACCTTGGTACAGTTATAGTGAACTAAATAACTCTCGTCATCTAATGACATCTAAACTTTAAAAGCCGCCAAGGGGGTTTTCATACTAAAACTGTACGGAAGAAATTTTCAGAAAGGAATATAATAATCATTGCTAAGGAATAAATCATTTTATGCTTTTATATGAGAAAATAGATTTTAAAAAATCGTGTTGTACTATTTTTACAAATTCGATACCAAATGAAAAGGGTGATTTTTCTGAAGCCAGGAGTGCAAACAGTTTTTAGACACGACCATTAGACTTTTTAAAATTAATTAAAGTATGGCATTTAGGTGGCACTTCATTTTAATTCATTTCAGTAATTTTAAAAAGGACGTGGCCAGTTTTACGGTCAAAAAATGAGATAAAAAAATAAATAAAAATAAAATTTTACAGATTGAATTTAATAGTCCTCCGTACTAAACTAAATTCTGTCCTTTAACAGATTTTTTTTTTTTTTTTTTTTTTTTTTTTTTCTGGTAGATAAATGAAAACTTAATGAATGTAATACCTTGACTTCCTACATTATATTCTAAAAGAATAGCAAAAACAAAATTCCACTATTTAATGCAGTTTTATTCGAAAAAAAAAAGATTGAAAATGGACTCCAGGCATATGAAAAGCGAAGCGTTGATAACAGTCACTTGATTTGGACTTTTATTATAATTTTTGGGGAAAAACAAAACACAGAGAAAACTGAAACAAAGGCTTGTCTCAAAAATGTTCATATAAAATTAAGAACCTCTAATTAAAAAAATTAATTTCATAAAATTAAATAATAGAATTGTTTTGCTTGAATTTATAAGCTAATAATGTAATTCGAGTTATCTGTTTGACCATCGCTGACGGATATATTTGGTTACTGGGCTGTTTTTTTTTTTTTTTTCACATGACACTTATAATTCAAAATAATATAATTGCGAAATTTTAGCTCTGTTTTTTAGTTTGAATGTTTTACATAATAATTATGAGGATCGTAATCGTGTGTACATTTTCATTTTTAATCTTATGTTGAAATAAGCTTTATTTTAGTATATTAAAAAAACTGTTCAGTAAAAACAACATTACAATTTTGCCCTTTTCAAAGGCAGTCAGAGAGTTAAATGTATGATTATTGTCCCTTAAAGACCGATTTCATGACTTACAGAAACTAAATAATCATGTATTTAAACGTTTGGAAATTTTTTCAACATCCTGAGATTTTCTTTTCTTTTCGAAGCACTATTTTAATAGACACGTTTTATGTTGACACACTTTTGAGACTGCACTAACAACAACCCTACTACGAGACTAATTAGGGATCGAGCCAAAAAAAAGATCTTAGTTATATTAGATAAGAACACGGATTTAAATACTATTTTAATCCTGCTTTTAATCAGCTGATAAGACAAAGAATTGCAGCTCCGAAGAGACAAATTAAAATTCTTAAAAATTTAGTTCTTTAAAAGTTCATGGCTGGCTAATTTCGTAAGCCGCTATCAGATGAAGTTCCATATGAAAGACATGTACTATCTCATAAACAGATTTCTCATGGGGGAAACCGGTGAAATACTACCGTTTGATACTTTTGCCTCACGTATATTCCTCACTCACGCACTTTCCACTGAGAATCACGTACGGTAGTTTTTAGCATGGAGTCTTCCAATCAGAGAATCGAGATTTCAGAGTTTCCTCTATCTTCATTCCTTTCAAATCTCTAAGAGAGGAATTATCGCCAAATATTGCGCTCGTTCTTACATTTGTGGATTTCGTTTATGATTAAAAATAACCCTTGTCTGAGCTCAAGAAAGTCGTTTGGTAGCTTTGAGATGAAATAAATTATACTTCAGGATATATGTTCTTTCATCTGATAACAGTTTAAGATAGGAGAGAGCAAAGATAGAGGATGAAGCATGAAGTAGCGAATGAAACATTGTCGACTTGACCGGCGAGCATTTTAGATGAAATCAATCAAAAAAGGACAGATTCTCAAAGCCTCAATACTTGCTTGTATTTAAGCTCTTTGATCGCGAACTTATCGTAAACTGTGTGGGGACTTGTCTTAAACTTGAACTACACAACATGAGATGAGTCAAAATTGATTATAAATGCAAGGATTATTGGAAAATAAATAGACAAATTACTCTAATGTAACTAATTATAAAATAGTATATATTTTTAGGGGGTTTCTGGGGCCCCCTTGAAGCGGGGGCCCTCGGCGATCGCCGACCAGCCGACCTGGCCAGTCCGGGCCTGGATGAAAACACCTGGACTTAACAAGCGGAAACATGTTCAAACAGAAGAAAGGTGCAAGAAAATAAAAGAAGACCGAACTAAAGTAAGTTTTCTCTCTTTTAAAAAAGATTTTCCCTTTGAATAAAGTAGTATACTCTTTCGTTTAATACTAAAAATCTTGATTATTTATTAATGATTTCTTTTTATTACTTTTTTCAGGAACAGATGTTTGCAGAAAATGTGGAAGAAGAATGGACTGATTCTTTGGATATGAAATACCTAGGTGGAGAAAATTTCCTTGCAGTCAATCATTATATGGGAAAAACTCGAGTGCACATCAGGAGATATGTTAAAGCAGAAAACGGCGAGTTACATGCAACGAAAGACGGAGTTTCTTTATCACCCAAAGTATGGTATTCTTTGTGTAGGAAAGTAAATGCTATTTTAAATCATAAGTCATCGGATAAGGTATTTATTATAGACAGAGATTTATGCATTTCGAAACAAATGAAGAATAATCAAGAATTTTTTGTTTTCCAAAGATTATTTCAAAGAAAAAATTTAAGCATGCAGTTTTTATCTGAATATGTTGTGCTTAGCGATGCTGAGTTAGGAAAGCTTTGTGACAACAAGTGTTTAATAACAGATCGCGTGAAACAAGCGCTGATCGCTTACACTTTATCCTATTGCATTGGAAAAGAACTCGATAATCCAAATTTACAGTTGAAACCCGTGGAGAATCCTGATGCATTTTTAGAACTTCTTGTTTCACTTCAAAACGGTCTTGCTGCAGCTATTACAATAAAAATTACAGAACTTATAAATTGTTGTGGCTGTCGAGATTCGTATGAAGCCAGTTTTATGCATGACTGTTTGACGAAAAGTCGATCTGAAAAATGGTCAGAATATTTTCACCAAGCATTGTTCTCGATAAATTGGGATGATGTAGCCAGAGATATAGTTCATAAAAACTTAAATATTGATTTCCAAGCAGTATTAGGAGTAGAAGAATTTTTCCCTTCCTTAGATGTAGAAAAATTATATGAAACTATTGAAAAAATGTATGTTGGTGAAGAAAAGGAAGAAGAACTTATTTTTAACAAATTATTGTTTTCTTGTAATTGATTCTTTATTATGTACATTTTAATGTAAATAAATGTTGATTATTATAGAATTTCTTGTGTGTGTGTGACTCTTTTCATGTTTATCACTTAGAAAATATTTAAGGTTTTGTGAATATATAAATACTGGGTTATACGTTTTGTTTGAATCATTATGAATATAAGTGTTCGGCTAGATCACAACTACTGCTGTAATGGAAGCAGTATTGAATCAGACGTATCGGGATCCAGAACATCCGGCCAGTTTCGGTGGTGTCAGTGCTTTACAGCGTGCTTTAAAAGGTCGCGTAAAAACCAAAGACATCAAGAAATGGCTTCAAACGAAAGATTCATATACTTTGCACAAGCCTTTGAGACACAGGTTCCAAAGAAATCGTGTTATTGTAGGAGGCATCAACGAGCAGTTTCAGTCTGATTTAGTGGACATGCAATCCTTAGCTAATTATAACGATGGTTATAAATATTTACTAACTTGCATTGATATTTTATCAAAGTATGCTTGGGCGATACCTTTGAAAAATAAAAGGTCTATAACTATTAAACAAGCTTTTGAAAAAATATTTGCGGAAAGGTTACCCGAACGACTTCAAACAGACTCGGGTAAAGAATTTACGAACTATCTTGTACAAGATTACTTTAAAAAGAAGAAAATTCATTTTTTCACTACACATAATGCAACCAAGGCTTCGGTGGTTGAACGTTTTAATCACTTTGAAAACGAAGATGTGGAAATATTTTACTGAAATGAACACAAGAAGATACATCGACGACATCGATAAATTAGTACACAGTTATAATCATACTTGGCATCGTAGTATACAAACAGAGCCTGCATCGGTGACGTTAGAAAACCAACAGAAAATTTGGCATACGCTATATGATCAGCAAACATTGGTTCCAAAACCTAATCTTACAGATTTAAAAGTTGGAGATACTGTTCGCATCAGTCGAGAAAAAATGTTGTTTGAAAAAGGATATGAACAAAACTGGACAAGAGAAATATTTACAATTTGTAAAATTTTACCTCGTGTACCTGTTGTCTATCAATTGAAAGATTTGGCAGGAGAAATTATAAAAGGAAGTTTTTACAAGCAAGAGTTACAAAAAATTTCGGATTCTGGATTTTATCCAGTGGAAAAAGTTTTGAAAAAAAGAAAACGTCATGGAAGAGTTGAATACTTCGTAAAGTTTCAGGGTTATCCTCAAAAATTCAATACATGGGTCAGCGATGTCAAAATGATATAAATAGAGCATTTGTGTAACTTAACTTTCATTTTAAAAACAATGTCTTTCTACGTCACACTGATCAGTGACAGCTCTTTGAGCTTTTTCCCGCATAATAAAATATCACAATTTACGACGCAGCTGCCTAGTCCAATCAATTTAAATGGCGAATGGGAAATGGCTTTAGTCGATTTCATTTATCCCCATACTTGGTATAACGTTCGAAATGATAATAATTTATTTGGTTTTGATTTGGGTGATGGAATACTCGAAGGTAGAAGAGTCCCCCCAGGTTGTTATGAAACGATACCAGATCTTATTCGAGGTATGACAATAGAATCCCATAAAAATAAGATTGAATTTCAGTATCACCCAGTAACGAAACGAGTAATTATCAAGACGGATGGAAAATCAAAAGTAATCCTCCACGAAGGTATAGCGGAACTATTGGGATTCGAACCAGGAAAATATTCAGGATTTCAACAAAGTCCGTTTGTTGCCGATCCAAAGTGCTCTTTTCCAGTGATATATGTATACTGTGATCTAACAGAACCCCAAATCGTAGGTGATGTACAAGCTCCTTTGCTAAAAATCGTCACGGTAGATGGAAATGACGGCGAAATTGTAAATGCTCATTATTCAAGACCTTTTTACTTACCTGTTATTCGGCAACATTTCCAAACAATACACATTGATATAAGACTTCATTCTGGGGCTTTAGTACCTTTTGAAAGAGGCAAAATATTTGTCACTTTACATTTTCGCTTACGGCAAATTATATAAAAAGGACCTTTCTTTTCAAATAACTCTCATTTTCAATTTTGTTGACGTGAAAGAAGGATCAATAAAAATGTTGGTGCCTTATACGTGTTGTACGAAAAAATTTGAAGATTATTATGCCGGGCAAACAGGACAAGGTTTGCCTTATTATCAGGGAACCGTTTTGCAGAGAGGACATGGGATAGGTGGATTTTTTGCTAAACTATTCCGAAGCGCAATGCCCTTTTTAATAAGTGGTGCCAAAACAGTCGGAAAAGAAGCTTTACGAACTGGCACTATGGTAGCAAACGATGTATTGTCAGGCGAAAGTTTAAAATCTTCTCTCAAAACGCGAACGAAAGAAACCGGAAAAAAACTAGCCAGAAAAGCTGTTCAAAAAGCGGATGAGATGATCGGTCACGGAAAGCTTAAAAGGAAACGCAAACCTTCCAAACGTTTCATTTCATCGAAAGCACGGAAAGTGCAAGGACGTGATATTTTTGATTAGACATACTCTATAAAATGGCTTTTCTTTTAAAAGATTCTCCAGAATGCGCTAAATCAGAACTAGAACTATTTTCTTTACCACCCACTCAAACAGTTATTGAAAGAGGCCAATGGGTTGAGTTTCATCCTCTTGCCAATGCATCGGATGGCGGTCCTGTAGAATTTAATGTGTCTGGAAGCGGTGAAGAGTATCTTGATTTGTCGCAAACTCAGCTGTATATCAAAGTAAAAATTTTGAAAAATGATGGCAAGCCTATAACAGATAAGTGTAAAGTCGGTCCTGTGAACCTTTTCTTACATTCTATGTTTTCCCAAGTAGACATCAGCCTAAATGAAAGACTTGTTTCATCCAGTAATAATACGTATCCCTATAGAGCTATGATAGAAACATTACTAAATCATGGATATGATGTGAAAACCTCTCAACTTTCCTCAGAATTATTTTACAAAGACACTGCTGGCCGTATGAATGTTTTTGACACAGCAGATCCTAACCCTAATGAAGGTTTTGATAAACGTGCTGAACTGTTTAAACTAAGTGCTTCAGTTGATATGATGGGTCGTTTGCACTTGGATATGTTTCACCAAGAAAGACTACTACTTAACATGGTCGACGTGAAAATTAAACTTATTCGTAGCAAACCAGAATTTTGCTTGTTAGGGGGTGAAGGGGAATTCAAAGTATTCCTCGATCATGCCTCTTTATTTGTTCGAAAAATAAGGGTTAGCCCAGGTGTTGTTTTGGGACATGCGAAAAGCCTAGAAAAAACGACAGCCAAGTATCCTATTGATAGAGTTCTTTGCAAAACTTATTCCATTCCTGCTGGAAATATGAGTTTTATTCAGGATAACATTTTTATTGGTCAAATGCCGAATCGTATTGTAATTGCCTGTGTAGACAACGATGCATTTAACGGCAACTATAAAAAGTCCCCCTTTGAATTTCAACATTACAATATGAACTTCATAGGCGTCTATGTAGATGGTCAACCTGTTCCTCATAATCCCATTCAGCCTAATTTTGAAAATGGTTTATTTATCCGTGCTTATCAAAATTTATTTGTGAATGCCGACAACAAAGGACTGTATTTATCTAGGTCAGAATTTTCAAAGGGATATTCTTTATTTCGTTTTGATTTGACACCTGACTTATGTGATGGTTCTCATCTTAACCTTATTCGTCACAGCAATCTAAGATTGGAACTTAAATTTAGTACTCCTCTAATACAAACAATCTCTCTGATCGTGTATGCTGAATTTGAAAAT
The DNA here is from genome assembly GCA_963930645.1 of Salticus scenicus. Classification (NCBI taxonomy): domain Eukaryota; kingdom Metazoa; phylum Arthropoda; class Arachnida; order Araneae; family Salticidae; genus Salticus; species Salticus scenicus. The sequence goes on along the minus strand of CAWVNO010000512.1, from coordinate 24,224 downwards.
TTAATTGAAATCAACAAAGCTCGAAATATTTTGTATGATTTTGGAAACTGATGAATTCGTCTCAAATTCATACAGTTTTATCTCGCGATCCTGTTTCTGCTAGGCATTTTGTAGGTGTTTTTCCTTCTGACAAAATACCTGTCATTCGAAAATTCCCTTGTGCATTTGTACTCAATACTGATAAACATGATGAAAAGGGATCCCATTGGCTGGCTGTCTACATTCAAGACCAAAAGACTATTGATTTTTTCGACTCTTACGGATTACCTCCCGAAACCTATGGAGAAGACATAACAAGATTTGTAAAGAAGTATTCTCAAATTCAATGGAACAAGACAACGCTTCAAAGTTTAACGTCCAATGTCTGTGGACAATATTGTATTTTTTTTGTAATAAAACGATGTCAAGGACTCTGTATGAAATCTATTGTAAATGTACTGTCTAGAAAGAAGAATGATTTTCGAATGTTTCAGTTTGTCAAAAAAAGATATGGTGTAAATATGATTTTCAAAAAATAAAAATTATTTTTTTTAATAAATGTGTGTGTATTTTCTTTAATGTGTTTTATTAATATTTTTCTACTTTAAAAAAATGCATGTTTTATTTTGACGGAAAGAGTATAAAAGTAGGATCATTTTGAAAAATTTATCATTTAAAAAATGGAACTTCTCAAGTTAGAACACCCATCTACTTGCCTTATTTCTGGCCCCACGCAATCTGGAAAAACATTTCTAGTTAAAAAGTTGATTGATTGTAAGATGTTTAATCCCATGCCAACGAATATTATTTATTGTTACGGTAAATACCAACCTCTTTTTAATTCAATGAAAGATGTGAATTTTGAAGAAGGACTACCGTCTAATCTTAACTCACTTCGAAATGCTTTAATTGTCATAGACGATTTAATGTCAGAATTAGCGAATGATTTTCGCTTAAGTAATCTTTTTACGAAAGGCAGTCATCACCAAAATTTATCTGTTATATTTTTAACTCAAAATATTTTTGTTCAGGGTAAAGAAATGCGAAATGTTAATCTAAATTCTCAATATATTTTCTTATTTAGAAATCCTAGGGATAAAACTCAAATTAATATCTTAGCTCGCCAAATGTATCCAGGTAAAGTTCGAGCTTTCCAAGAAATTTTTTACGATGCTACATCACCTGAATTTGGTTATTTGCTTATTGATTTGCGCCCAAGGGCAGATGATCGTTTGCGCCTGCGCACAGGAATATTTTCGGGTGATAAACATTACGTGTATGAACCTCGATAAATCATTTCTATTCAGTGCATCTTTCAGTGAACATGTCTTCAGCTGTAGTAGAATTTGAGGGCTTTCAGATAAATTCGCAAGATTTTGTTGTCAAAGAATTGGCCTTTTATGCCGTGGACTTTAATTATCATGCCCGCTGGAGCTTTCTCCCTCCTTATCCATGGGAACAATTAACCCTCAAAAAAAGAAAATCTTTTGCATGGCTAACTCGTTATTGTCATGGTTTACGCTGGGAGAGTGGAGAATTACCTTATTCAGCTTTAGAAGTTATACTTTCATCTTTGTTTATTTCCCATAAAAAGATTTTTACCAAAGGATTAGAAAAAACAAAATTTTTAGAGAAAATGTCTAAACGAAAAATTTTTAATCTCAATGATTTTGATTGTCCCAAAATAGTCTCACTAGAGGAAGCAGATGTGAAATGCCCCAGTCATAAATCGTTTTTTAAACACTGCGCACTGGCGAAAGCATTTGCTTTCGGCGTATTTATAAAGGAGAATATAAGCTTCCCACAAATCATTTGTATTCAGGATGTCGACGCTGGAACATCTCAGATTGTTAAGCAAGACGAAACAGAAAGCAGCCTTTCTTAGAAAGTGTCCTAACAGTATCATAAAAGGTGTGTGTGAATGCGCCTTAAACCTATTAAAGGGTAACGTACCTGTCACCAAACGTCAGAAAAACAAATTAACCCATTATAAAAAAACTTTGCGTCGTCTAGGAGATAGAAAAGTCCCATTATTTAAGAAAAGGCGACTCCTTGTTCAAAAAGGAGAAGGTTTTCTTTCTATTCTCATTCCCGCTGCCGTGTCTGTACTGAGTACATTGATAAATGGAATTCGCTCGTAAATTCAGACTAATTCCAATGGATAGAGATCAAGAATTTGCCGAAGAACATTTGAGTGATTTAGACATACAGATTCAAAAAATTTTGAAAAGAAAATTAGAAGAAGATGAAAAAGCAAAGCTATACATACAGATTTTGCAGAAGTTTGTGTCATTCCCAGATGTGAATACTGTGAAACGTTCCGAAGTTCCAGTCATGGAAAATCCTCCTGAAAACAATCTTGTTACAGAAAGTGAAATTTTGAACACCGTTCCTGTCAAACATAAAAAAACTGCTTCGAAAATTATAGAATTTTTAAGACAGCATGAAATATTTTGGAATGAAAATAAAGAAGTTAAAGTGGACAATAATGTTATCCCTGATTCTGATATTGTTCAACTAATCAATTTCCTATTAAGAAACAGAATAAAAAAACCAGATGCCTTTGAAGAATTTAATGAAAAATTGAAGATTTGTGATTTTCCACGAGAGTTTATCAAAAATAAATATTTAACTGTTATGAAATCCTCTCCGAAGAGAAAACGTACACCGTATGTGAAAACTATGTATGCAAAACCTGGAAGAAAAAAATTGACTTCATCAAAATGGCTAAACTTGTAAAAAAATGATTTTTTAATAAATTTCTTTCTTGCTTGAATTTTTTCAGTTGTTGTTTTATTTCTTTTCATTTAACATTTTTAATTTTTCAAAAGAAAAAAAAGACAAACTCAGTTACAAAAAATAAATATGATTTATTGTTAATAATAAATTTACAAATTTTCTCGTTACATTTTTTGTTGTTTTATTATACATATTTTTTTCTTTCTTCATGTTCCTTTAATACCCGTAAGGTAGGGTGGTCAAATCGTGCTGAATGACACGTTTGTCATAGACCACCCTGTAAAGTTTCCTTTGTTCTCTGTTAATGACCTTTCTGCGTTTTGGATCCCGGGTGATTTTTGCTGGGTCTGTAATTGGGATCGTTTGAGTTTCACTCATTTCCGTAATTAACTTCCGAATAGATTCGAAATTTAAAGATTGGGAATTCTTAAAGTTCAAGGTGAACCCCCTTACCTTGCAACAAGTTTTACCACTTTTTGTTTCAAAACCATAGTTTTTAGGGCCACCTAAAAAAGAAAAGAAATGAATTTAATAAAGTAAAATTAAGTTTCAAATGAGATCAGAAACATCAATAAATAAAGAGAGAAATTTAAAACACTTACCAGATACAAACACGGATATCACATCACCATCCAGTTCATCGGTGAATTCACCGAGAAAGTTGCCGAGGGGCGGATCGTTTGTACCATCACTGGCATAAACGATCGAATCTGTATCGTGATACAGAACACTGCGGCCAAGTTTGTCCATTTCGCTGTACAGCTTGAGACGAGCCCAAGCTGTAGTGAAAGCCGCTAAAAAGATGTTTGTAGCGGTGTCCTGCCCGATAAATTCCTCGTCAGCTTTCCATTGGATGGCTGCCACCTCTGGTGTAGGGAGAAAAACATCTTTGATCTGAAAAAGAGGAAATTAAAATTAAAACATGAAATGGAATAAAATAAATAATTATCGATGGATAAAATAAAAAAGGTACTTACGTTTTTAGTAGGATCAGCCATCATTTTGTTGAAATTCGGGACAGTGTTGACAAACGTCAGCCGATCCTTATTAATGTTCATCCCCCATCTGTAATGAAAAAAGAAATAAAGTTATAAAAATGTATAAAAAAATATAACTGTAAATAAAACGAAAAATTTTTAATTATACTTACCGTCCCCAAAAACTATTTAGCGCTAATTTGGCTACTTGTCTGCGCCCAGGGTTTTTGCTGATGCATGCCGGGTCTAATTTAACACCTTCGCGTTCCTCGTACTGGCGAATGTAGTGGGCTTTCTGTTCCTCAGTCAGGCAGTCTGAAGGCCAACCACTGCTCTCCTGCTTGATCTTCAAAAAACAATCGATGAATGATTTAAACAGAGAGTCTGATGTTTGTTCGAAATGGTAGACCTCGTAGATCTGAAATAAAAATTATAAAAACTATTAGATGAGCATTCAAATAAAATCATACATTTACAAAACAACGAGATTATGTTTAGTACTTACTTGTGTGACTCGATATCCTTTCTTCTTCGCCAGCTTCAGCTCCTCGCTTACCCATGTTCCGACAATAGCACGTTCATCATCGGTATGGAAGCAAGGACTTTGCTGCAAGGTTTCAGCGCAGGTCCGGCATAGGGGAAACATCAGCTTCTTTTGGCATCGGTATGGCAGCACGGGTAAATAGAGCCCTCGTGGTGGGAGTACTTTGCAGTGGACCAATCCGAAATATTGGTCGATATCACCGAAACTTTCTGTTATAATGGTGGGATGACCAACGGGGTAAAGGCAATATTTGTTTACCTAACAATGAAATAAAAGTGTTAAAAAAAATACATATCACATGCAGAGAACATTTTTAAGGTGAGAAAATAATTTAAAAAATTAAAAACAAAACAAACAACAGACTTACCCATGGGTATAACGACGTAAAATCAACATATTTCACGTCGCCTTCGTGAAACAATTTTACTGCGTTGGTTCGTCCCCCAAAAAATGCATCCCTTGGATTTAAACGGTCCTTCAAGTCGTGTGTTTTCAAGAAAGATTTTAGTTCCGGGGACTCCTTCTTCATTTCTCTAAAAGTATGCTCCCACATCTCGACTACCTGATATCCCTGGTCGCGTAATTTCTGGACATTCTCCTCCGTCTGTTGTCTTAATGCTGCCATGGTCACGTTTTTTAAAGGATGGGTCACGTCTGAATTGTAACACGTGCAACAGCCGTGAAAGAAACAACCCTAAAAATAAATATTTTCATTTATTAAAATAGTATTTAAAAAATATATATAAATACAATGATTCATTAATCACAGAATAATTTTTACCTGATATTGGTAGACGGTCTTGGTTTCTTCACAGAATCCATCTACCGATATTCCTCTGATTTTTCGCTCTCCCGTTCCATTGAGAGCGTGCTGGATATGCAACCCTTGTGTTGAGGCTACAAAATCCAACCATCGAATTGAATCAGGGCTGAAATTGGTTTTGTTGATGTAACCGTGCACGGGAACCATAGCAATCGTATCGGGCTGTATGTGGTTGCTTCGGTATGTTGCCATGCAAACAGATGCAATCGTCACATACCTAAAACATAAAAAAGAAGTTAAATATTTATAAATTAAATCTTTTCATAGAGATATTTTAAAAGAATACAAAAAAATACTTTACCGAAACGGATCCACGTTGGCGATTTCCATAAACTGTGTTCGAAACTCGAGACAACAACGCCGAAGAATATCTACGTCCGAACTGAAAAATTGAAAAAAAAAGAAAAAAACATATTAGTTTAAAAATATTTTTTTTGTTTGTTTTGTTTTATTTATTTATTTATTTTTAAAAATAGAGAATTCTTAAGCACCTACCTGCAATAAGAATACATTTCCTTTTGAAAATCAAACATTTCCCCCTTTTGTTTTTCTTCTGCATGCCAGGACAGGAATGCACTGCGAGCTGCAGTTGACATCGTGTCAGGACTATAGTATTGGGTATCTGGAAGGGGTCCAACATAGTGTTGATTCTCACGGGTGTTGAAGAGATGAGGGAAATATCCCTTCCGTAATTCGGAGAAACCAAAACAACCGGGCAGTTTTGACAGGGCCATTGGGAGAAAATTTAACGAATCGATGATTCGAACGTCGACAGATTTCAAATGAATAGACATCAATTTGCTCCCGCACGGAATTACTTCTGGTGTTGTACCTTGTTTGATTAACCATTCCATGATGAACTGCCCGTCGAATCTGAAAAAAGAACAAAATACGTTTAATGGATAAAGATAAGAAAAAATCAGAAATAAACACAGAGAGAAAATTTACTTACCCCTTCATATTATGGGCGATTGCTGTGTAGCCCTTGTGTCGAGGAGTAAACAACCATGTACAGAAATCTGCACAGGCTGTATATCCTTTGAATACCTCCTCCCGGCCATCAGTATACTGCGCCACGGCAAAATTAACTTCGTGTGTTCCCGAAGATTGGTCCGTTTCAAAATCAAAAAAGATCAATTTTTCACTGGGATTCTTCGGGGCCACTTGCCGCAAGTAACACTGGTGCTCCGCCAATACAACAAAGCGGTCACAAGAAGGGCATTTGGCTGTTCCACAGCGGTGCATGTCTTTGGGACAATCTCTTCTACGAATTACTTTGCAACACGTTCGACACTGATAAATCTGTGAAAGAAAGAAAAAAACATGAATGCATACATTTACACATACATTATTTATATATATTTTTTAAACTAAGACTATTCATTTACCTGATCACAGAGGGAGAATTCCTGATTCTCTGTTAGGGCTTTATGGGCTGCAAAGCAATCACTCGATTGGCAGAGACGATCACAGTCCAGGCATCGTTGAGGTTCGCCCGGTCGACAGTCTGTTCTCATGCACACGTAACATGCTTCGGCACATCGGTGTTCATATTGTTTCTCATAAGGCACATCGCACCGTTCACAATAAAAATTACTACCGAAGAAGGCTTTCAATGACTTCACGACGTCGTAATGTCCATCGTGAAGCCACAAATTGATTCTCTGGGGTCTATCCACACCTTTGTATGAAACCTACAAAATAAAAAAATAAAAATAAAATCAGCAAATGTCAATAAAGAAAAAATAATTTTAATATGCACATTTAGTAAAACTTACTCGATTGCGATTATCGGACGACAATACAGCGATCTGAATGTTGAGATGCTCTTCAAACTGAGCGATTTCCCGAAACGTGCAAGGACCTAGGGGAACTTGGGCTGCAGCATGTAGAGCTCGGGCACGGTTTATGAGAGCGGGACGGTCACGTCGTTTCATGGCTGTAATTGCCTTGCGGTCATTCTCTAAATGGGCTTTAGCAAACAGGATGGCCTTCGCACAGCAGAGTCCTTCTTCATCCTCGGGAATACTCAGAACAGATTTCTTTTGCAGGCGATCGACGGCAATATTTGAAATTCTTCGTCTTCCAGCACCGATGGGTCTGTGAACTGTCATGACATCCACCGAAAAACCCTCATCCAGCTGGATTTTATTTTTCGACTGGAGGACCTTCATGACGGCAGACATCACTTTCTCAACGGTGAGCTCAGAGACGGAAATGAGTTTCGTGGATATTGGCTTATCCAATCCCTCCGCCCAAATACAAAGTCGTATCAGGTCTGTGGATTCCAAATTCTCCGTGGAACGGCGAATCAAACTTGTAAATAATTGATTCACAGAGTCAATCACTGCAACCATGGGTACACCTCGCACGTGAGAGGGAAGCTTGTCTGGGTCGACACGGGCCTCATAACGGATTTCTTCTGCTTGATATTTGTTGTTTCTCCGACGTAGACGTTCGGTGATAATAATAGCGTCCTCCATCTGTAAAAACAAAGAAAATATATACAATAAGCTCGACCGTAAAAAAAAAAAAAAAAAAAAACCTATGCATAAAAGTAAGTACTTACGCGGGAAGTCTCTCCACCAGTCGTATACGTAGGTCCGGCTCCAACAGGTCGAGCAGAAGTCTAGAATAATAATACAGAAAATTAGACACTTATAAAAAAAAAAAAAAGAGATTACACTCAAGAACACAAAAACAAACTTACTTCAAATCCTGTTCCTACTCGGTAATATAGCGGCAAAGGCATGGGATTCTCCACAAATATTTGAGAAACTTCATCGAAATCCATAGGATTTTCGATGAAAATTTGCGACGCTTCATCCATCAACTGAAAAATAAATACATCGTTAAATATATCAATATTACAAATAGTACAATATTATACAAAAAATACGAGTTAAATAAAGGAACTTACTTCATCATCGGAATCATTGAAGGGTATTTCAGAATCTTCAAAAAGAACCTAAAATGAAAAAAAGAACATTTTATAGAACAAAATTAAATGAATCAAAATTCAGAAAAGAAAATTGCATATACGAGTTCAAAATATTAAGGAAAGAAACAAAAAAAATTATTCATGATTAAAAAAAAAACTTTGAGAAAACATTAGTGTTAATTTAAAAAAGAAACAAAATCTTAAAAACAGATTAAAAACTGAAAATAAAACTTGAAATATTTTTTAATTAGATTTTTTTCAAAATACTTAAAAAAATAAATAAATAAAAAGTAAAAATAAATAAAATTTGCAAAAAGAAAATGAAATTTTAGTATTGTTTAAAAATCTAAAAAGAAAAATGCATCAATGATAGTAAAAAATTAGAAAAAAAAAAATACTTACCTGATTTTCGCTTGAACCAACAGTATTGAATGAGCGTTTCATTTTTTCTGAAGAAAGAAGGTAATCCTAGGAAGAGAAGTAAAAGAGCAAGCAAAGAATTTTCTTGGACTAGGTCAAACGTCAAACAAGAAAGTGAACGCGATAGCTCAGGAGGGTCCTTAAATATCCGGCGTAAGGATCGTGACATCAGTTATCTACCTTCTTATTGGCTGGATCCCCTTGGACGAGTCCACTTGGGCGCAGGTGGGGGAAACGTCTTCCCACCCCCTGTCTCCTAAGAGGGGAAAACATAAAAAAAGGCAGTTCGAGGGAACGTCATCGTAGCTTAATCGGTAGCGCGTTGGTCTCGCATGCCATAGATGGTGGGTTCGAACCTCCTACAGGGCAATATCGTTTTGTAAAAAAAATCTAGCGAATTAAAATAGTCAGTTAAATAATTAATTAATAATCAATACAATAATAAAATTTACTTATTAAAATTGATTAATGAACTACTCATTAAAAATTAATTAAAAAATATACTACATTGTCCTCTTTTCGGTTGATGACGTCATTCTCTTTCATGTTCTGACAGGTTTCTGTGTTGTCCCTTTAAGAAAACTCTCCCCTCCCTCACATGTTCTGACAAGAAGTCCAGGTTGCCAACGGAAAAAAAGAAACTCTACCCCCGTCATCTTTCACGATCAAGGAACCAACCAACCGTTACGTCACTTCCGGTTTCCTCCCCCTCCTCCCCCCTCCTATGACGTCACTTCCGTCACCCAAAGCGCTGGGCTTACTACTACATATATAATCCAAAATGTGTAAACAGTGGAACAAATTTTATAATTTCGTTTGTATGGATCTTCTGTTGTTTATTGTTTTTTATTATTATTATTATTATTATTATTATTATTATTATTATTATTATAGTAAATCTTAAAATCAAACAATGAAATATTTTTTGTTGGAAACGTGTTTTATGCGATCTTTCATTATAATTATATTTTGAAGCCCTCTGTATTTTACAAACCCTTAAAATCATGTTAAAAAATTTTGCAAAATAAAAGAATTTGTTTCAATACTTTCATGATAGTTCGAAAGAAAACAAAATGTTTATGATTTCGGTTTGTCTGTAAGTCTGTCTGTGCTGTAAATTATTTAAATATAAATTGATCATCCCATAAAACTAAAATTTTCTGACGTGTAAAATAATATGTTCTCTGTGAAAAGTCGTACGTGCTGCACTTATAATTCATTTACAGGGGCATATAAAAATATTTGGATACACTACGGTTTATGTGCGGTTGTTATTTGAAGTGGTATCACCAAAAGCTGTGAAGTTCTACTTACGAAGCTGGTAAACAGGAAAGGTGGGATTCGAAACCAGGTCAGTCATACTGCTGGTTTAGCTGCTTATGTAATTTTCTGTGGCTTTCCCAGAATCTCACGTGACTATGGATCAGAATCCTTTAGAAAGGCCTCGTATAAAAGTTACGTTTCACCTTCTTTTATTGACACCACACACACACACACACACACAAAAAAAAAAAAAAAAACTAAATTAAGTTTACTATACAGATATTACTGAGATTCACTATAATACGCTTAATTACAAATTATATGCACTTTATTTCCTATTTATATACACAAAGAGCTAAATTTATTTTTAAAATGATTATAATATATTTTAACCAGGTGATTTATCATGTGTTCTCTTTTGAATCGTATTTTGACTAAATTAAAATAATAGTATCAATTTGAAAAAGATTAATAAAATTAATAAAGAGTTTTTAAATTTCATGTTACCCCAAAGGAAAAAAAAAAAAAAAAAAAAAAAAAAAAAAAAGACACACCAAGATGAAATGAGGACAAAAATTGGTAGATGAGGTGGAATGGGGCGTCCGAATGGGACAAAAAATGGTAGGTGTGATGTGCATGTGGAGAAAAACAATTGATTACAGCTTTAGAAAATTTGAATGATTTAATCAAGAGAAAGGGCCTCACAAAGTAAACAAGTCAATAACGCGTTGGTCCAGGTCTGGCCCTTATGTACGCAGTTATTCGGCTTGGTATTAATTGATAGAGTTGGCTGGTGTGCTCCTGTGAAGTATCGTGCTAAATTCTGTCCAATTGTTGCGTTAGATTGGTAAAATCCCGAGCTGGTTGTAGGACCCTTTTTATGATGCTCCAAACGTCCTCAGTCGAAGAGAGATCCGGGGACTGAGCTCAACCCCACTGAGCCGCCTATTAAGGGTATTTGAAGTCACTGAAGTACCAGTTGCACGTAGGATTGACGATAATGATGAATTGGTGCTTGATTCCATCAAAACCTGTATGTATGTCAATTTGTGTCCAATTTGCATTGCTCCTTCCTGGTGCGTCACTTTTTTTGTTAAAGAGTATATAAGACCACTCATTAAATAAACAAAAATAAAATTATAATAGGTCGTTTCAGTATTTTTCTGTATTGTTTAATTTTTACTCTATTGCATTTCAAATAATTTGATTCTGTATAGATAATAATAAAAAAGAATTTTTCGTTGTGTCCCTGTAAAAAATTTATGAATGATAAATTTACCAAAATATATACAATTCGTGTGACGGTGATCTAATAAGAGGCCTGTCCAACAGAAACACTTGGCGGCCGCACAGAAAATCTGTTTTATTTAGGCGGGCCGCCGCATCGTATATGCACACATGACACATATATGTGTATGTTTGTGAGTGCATGAATTATAGTGAAATGCCTTTTTTCGAGGGAGAGCAGGGTGAAGATTCAGAGCTGAATATATTAATTTAAATTATTTTCCTTCATAAATTAGCAATAACGCAAAAAAAAAAAAAAAAAAAAAAAAAAAAAGATTATACCTTAATAACTATAATAAAAAGAATGAATAATGGATTTAATAAGGTTTCATTATAACAGTGTGATTCTTTTGCTAATATAACCGTTGATTTTTTTTTTTTTTTTTTTTTTTTTTTTTTAAAGTCAGAACGGATTTATTTATTTTTAATGTGTTAACCAAAGTTGTCAAACTGTACATATCGCTAGTCTCCTCGCGGGCTGCAGAAAACTATACGGCGGGCCGTGGGTTGAACACTCCTGATCTATAATATGTGTATAAAGTTTCAGCTCAATTAAATAAGGCGTTTAGACGCTATCGCACTTTAAACATTTAGGCCATAGGACAAAATGATAAAGAATTTTTCTTTGTGTACTTGTAAAAAAAACTATAAGTTCTAGATTCACCAAAATCAATAGGGTTCATGCTATGTTGCGTTCGTACCAACTTTCAGCAAACAAATTCGAACAAAGCGTTTAGGCCTTATCGTGATCGCACACACACATCATCGCAAAAATAGTAAAAATCTTGAGTGACTTCTTACGACTTTCCGACGGTTAACGGTTGTATAAGCAAAGTAAAACTAGTATGCTGTGGCCACCACAAGACTTTCTTCTATATTTTCCTATACAAATTCACGCAGTAACAATATTAAAATATATATATATATACGATTTTTTTTCAAAGTTTTCTTTCGTTAAAAAAAATCGATAACTTTGTTTTAAATTATCACATATTTATAGTTCAACCATTCGTTTTAAAGATATTGACGAGACCTTTCGAAAGATACCCATCTTGAAAATTTACCCCCCCCCCCCGGGGGGTACTTTCCCGGGGGGGGGGGGGAAGCGATGACCGTCCGTCACCCAAAGCGCTGGGCTTACTACTAACAGAAGATCCATACAAACGAAATTATAAAATTTGTTCCACTGTTTACACATTTTGGATTATATATATCTTTCCTGTTTTAACTTATGCTTCAGAAACTTAATTATTAATGAGTAAAATTATACAAAAGCTTCTAACAACACAGAGAAGCATGGAGATATGCATGTTAGGATTCACCTGAAGAGACAGAAAGCGAAACACATGGATTAGGGAGCAAACCAAAGTTACTGATGTCTTTCGTAGAATTAAAAAGTTAAAATGCAGCTAGAATGAGCGCCTTGCCAGAAGAAACGCCGATAGATTGGATCATCGAAGTCCTCTTTTGGATTCCGAGAGATAAGAAAAGATCAGGGGAAAAAAAAAAAAAAAATGTGTCGTTCGAGAGATGAGATTGCGAAGTTAGGAAAAGCGGAATGGAGAAAAATTTCAGGAAACAGGGTAGATTGGGATCACCTAGGGAAGACCTTCATCTTGCAGTGGATTGACAAAGGCTGATATTGATAACATGCTATGTATATAAATATTTTATTAAAAAAAAAATGGTAGGGAGATGATAGCGTTTGTTGTTTCACGGCATTTCACCGAAATGCTTTTGCCAGGTTCGATCCCAGGTGCGCTCGCCGGCCTAGCCGTTCAGAGTTTTCCGTGGTTTTCTCCGAAACTTGCGTAAATACTGGCTAAGACCCTTTAGAAAGATCCCTCACGGAGGGCACTCCCCCTCAGGCCTAGGATCCAGGCCTTACTTCCCAAACACCGTAGTGCTTGGACAAAGAGTTAATCCGTAGAGCACTAATTGAAATATATGAAAAAGAAAAAAAAAAAAATTCTGTCAGAGCCAGAATTTAATCTAGTACGACAGGACTTTTTTGTATATTAGAAACTTTTTTTGTCAATTTTTCCATGTAAAGGCCTGTGATTTGTGATAATTGTGCATGTGCATACTCGTATCAACCCCCGATTGCATACCTTTATTGGAAGAGATAACGTCTATTGTAAGTCAAGTCAACGAGGTGCTTCGAAGTACCCGCATTTGGTCACGGGCCTCTACACAGTGTTGCTAGATTGGGGACGTTTTTTATTCAACTACCACCAATAATTTTGAGAAGTGATATTTGATGTATGTAAAAGACGATTAATCTTCGAAGCGATTAGGCAACAGTTACAATTAAAAATTGCTGGTGGATATTGAATTAAAAAAGTCCCCAATCTGGCAACACTGGCTCTACAATAGTTTGAAGTTTGGATTAGTTCCCCAAATGAAAAACAATAATTTTAAATTTTTCGATGAATTCTCTTCCACTTTTTGAATTAAAATCTACATTAAAAGCCCCGTCAAGAAATAAACCAAATACATTAAACTCAAATTTATTTATTTATTTAACTGTAAGAACGTGTGAAAAATAGTTTATTCCATAATTTTGAATCCGATTGTCTATAAAAGATTCAATTAATAAAAATGACGCGAAAGTAATATTGAATTACAGTCGGCTGCAAAATTATTCGAGCACTAGCCAATTATTCCTATATTTAAAAAGTACACTTAAGACTGTTTTGCTAAGTAAATCCTTGTCGAATCATGTTCTTAGACTGATTAAGAACATGACTCGACAAGGATTTATTTAACAAAGCTGTATTAAGTGTACTTTTTTTTGGCAAGGATTATTGCTAGTGCTCGAATAATTTTGCAGCCGACTGTATATTCATGATGCTGAAGCATGTAAGAAAAATTGCTAAAAATAATCTGAACCCTCTCTCTCTCTAAATCTAACTTTTGAAGGGTTTGAACTTTTTCTCAGATATTGGTGACTTTTGTTTAACTTAATCTTTTTACTAATTATTAATCCTACACATTAAAGTCGATTTTTAAATATGTCAAAGTTTTTACAATTACATACAATAATTATCTTCTCCCTCAATTTAAATAAAAGAAAATTGTTACGGGTTTATTTTTTCCGACATAAAAAGAAATATATATTTATTATTCGCATGCAAATAAATTTATTGTCATGGGATTATTTTAAGAACTAGCCTGTTCTTCCGCAAGCTTCAGAGAAAACCGTAAAAAAAACCCAACAGCTAGATGGACGAAGGCGACTTGGGATTAAACCCGACATCTCCTGCCTACCAGCATCGAGAACAGAACCGTTCGGCCACGGAAATAGGCTTTTTTTATTGAAAGTCCAAAAAATAGTATTAAGCACCTTCAAATAATTTGTTAAAAGTTATATTGTTAATAAATAAATTATTTTTTTCTTTTTAATTAGAATATTTCACTAAATATTTTAAACTAGTTTTTATATATAAAACCTTTTTACTTTCTCTTACCCATAGGGTCGAGAAAGTATTGTTTTAGGGTTAAATTTTCGAACGTGAATTTTTGTTATATTTACATGTTCTGACTCTGAGGTCCCCTGAATACGAAAATCATGTTTTTAGAGAATGGTCTGTGTGTCTGCATATCTCAAGAACAAATAGTAGCCGAAATTCCAAACTCGGTAATCTAAATGTGTATCATATAGGGATGCTACACTGAGCTTTTCGTCGAGATGAAGCAAATGGTTCGTGTACAGGGACACTCAAAAGTATTCAAATACATTACGTCTACGGGGGAAATTGCAGGCATCTATAGACTACACTAAACCAAATGAAACGAATATATATTTTGTGTAATAGAGATAGTCAACTGGGAAAAAAAAAATGTGTATGTAGGAGCCTCGCCTCCCCCCGTGGGAGGGAAGTCCCCTCTCGAGGGGAGTAAATTTTCATGATGGGTTTCTTTCAAAAGAGCTCGCCAATACCTTTAAAACGAATGGTTCAACCATCGATCTGCGATAATTTAAAATAAAGTTATCAATTTTTTTCATTTTTAACAAAAAAAAAAAAAAAAAAAATGTAATATTGAGAATAAATTCATTATATATATATATGTATACATATATATTATATATATATATATATTCTCTAATATGTAAACCGTGTGCATTATCATGGGAGATAATTTTTTTAAATAATAGTTTTAATAAATTATTTTTAATGAGTGAATTTGTATAGAAAAATATTGAAGAAAATCGTGTGGTGGCCACAACACACTAGTTATTTGTTGTTAGTGGATGAGCTTTACTAATAATATTTTACCATTTCCAAGAAAGCTGTTCGGGAATTGAAATAAATTCCTCATAGAGCTATGGTAAATAATGTATGTTTTAAGCTAAATTTACATCGCTTGTTTTTTGTACATTAATGAAACGGGGGGTTGAGGGGGGCTACCACCCCCCTCACACAGAACTAGTTATCATATAAAACTCTTCCTAAGCCTAATTTGAATTTTAACATAGGTTATCATAACAGTATTCGTTATCTTACCTCTTAATCTCCAACCTGTATTTATAGTATTAAATTTCAGAAAAGAGAAAGTAGTATGAGTGACACACGAGATTATTTTTATGAAAAGTATTTTAAAACAGATTTTTTTAATAAAGATCTGAAACAATAGTACGAGTACTTAGTATATAACTAATTTATTAGAAATATATATATATATATATATATATATTATAAATCACATCAGTTTTTTATTTACTTATTTTTATTTATTTATTTTATTTTTAATCATTCATAGAATTTTTTTTAAATAAAAGTATTTAAAGTTTAAGTATTAAAAATTTTCACTTATGATAAATAAAGTAGTTTTTAATTAGATTTATTTTTATTAAACTAGAGGGTTCTACCCCCAGCTCTCTCCGATGACCAGTCCTCGAGGAAGGCTTCACTTCTCTTGCGGGGCTTTACCCACATAATTGCCGCTTGGCTTTTGATTGAATAGGAATATTGATAATATATAACATAAGACAAAAGCAGAACAATATTATAGAAATCTCCATATTTGCCATCACGTTGAAATACACAGAGCCTGATTATGGCCTGTTGGGGCCCAAGGCCCAAGACGATTTTGGTGCCCCCCTCTCTCCAACAAAATAAAGCAAATTTCTCGAAAGAAATATTTTATTTCTGCAGGAAATTTGAATGGTGGTAACAAAGTTAAAGCTTCGCCTTCATAAGAAATTAGTTTTAACTTTTTTTTGCAAAGAGATCTCAAATCATTATGATTATTTTTTAAGGAATATCACTCTTCTATAACTGTTGGAATTCACTTGCATAGAATTGCAATTATTTATTATTTTTTTAAAAAGAAAATCTTTGCCAAAAGTAGCATTTTAATTTTTAAAAATTATTTTGGTGCCCTTAGATAGAGGGGCCCTAGGCCAAGGCCTAGTGGGCCTGTGCGATAATCAGGCCCTGGAAATACATAATCTATATAAATAAAAAGAAGTATTTGTGTGTGTGCCTATGTGTCTGTTTGCGCTATGGTGTTCACACTACTGATCGCAGAGCTACAAAACTTGGCAGATGGATACCTGAGGCCCTACATGTATGCACCTCACCGAAAATTTTTCGAATTTGAATATTATTAATTTTTTTTTTCCTATTTTAAATATTGGCTTCTGTGATTCACCTTTCTAAAATTTATTCTTTCATTTTAATTATCTGCATATCTTAGCAGCGGCAATTAGGTTATTTATTTAATTCTTTCATTTGAAGGCGAAATCTTATTATTATATTTATTGAAAATGAAATGGTAATGCGGTAAAAAAAAAAAAGTAAGTATATTAAATTTCTAAATTTAAAAACGTATTAAAAAAAAAAAAAAAATATGTTTATGTATAACTTTTATAACAACTTTTTTCTTTTTTTTTTTTTTTTTTTTGTAATTAATTCCTTTAAAAAATTTATCATCATTATTATTATTATTTTAAATTTATAGTATTTATCAGAAAAAATAGTTATTTAAGAAAGGATTAAAATAATTAAAATTTGTTTTTTATTCATTTAATTATTTTTAAAAGAAAATCTACTTTTTATTTTATTTATTATGTTGGTCAGAATCATATGGTAATATTGTGTAAAGAGCGAGGGCAATAAAATGTATGCTTCCAAAACTAAAATATTTAATAGATGTTGAGATACAGTCATTTTTAAAATAATAGTTCTTAAATAATAGCAGATCCACCTGTGATCAATAAATACCCAAATTGAAGTGCTCAAGAAAGACCTTTCTGTAGGCAATAGGAACATGGACCCGATGCAGTGTGGGCGAAAAAATAGCTGCTGTAGGCAGTGGGTACCGTACCCGAACTTATGAAGTAAAGTTAGAGCGATTTCAATGTAGGTATTTTTTTTTTTCTCTTTTGTTTTTATTTATAATGTTATATAAAAAATAGTGATTCAATTATTTTGAAAATTCATTTAAATATAGTGACCAGTGAAGCGGGCGTAGCCTGCTATTCTATATAAATAAGGAGAAGTGCCTGTGTATTTGTCTCTACTCTGGTGCTCACACTACTGATTGCAGAGCTATAAAACTTGGCAGATGGGTAACTGGAACTGAACTCTGCAGGTGTGCGCCTCATAGAGAATTTTCCAAATTTCAAATATGAATTTTTATAATAATAATAATAATAATAATAATTTTTTTTTTTTTCAGTTTTAAACATTGCCTTCTCTATTTTTTAATTCTTTCATTTCAATCGTCTGTGTATCTTAGCAACGGCTATTGCGCTATTTATTTATTTAATTCATTCATTTAAAGGCAAAATATTTTTTTTTCTTCTTTTTTTTAATTTATTATAATTATTGCATATCAAATGATAATAAAGTAGAAAAATTAAGTATATTAACTTTTAAATTTAAAAACTTACTTATAACAGTTGTGTCTATGTATATTTTTTATAGTATAACAACTTTTTATTTTTCATTTATATATACATATATTAAGACAAAAAGAAAATAGGAAAAAGATTTATTATTTTACAATGTTGAAATTTTGTACTTAACTTATTATGGTATAGGGATATTTAACTGATTGTAAAGGGATTTTTTGTATGACGACCATATGAATGCATATACACATACACACATTCAATTCTTAAAACCAAATAGAATAAAATATTTCAGTGATTTGATAAATATTTTTACCTTTCTAATGCACTTTTATAGTTTCCTATAATGTCTGATATTCGTTTGTGTATGGATAAATAAATTATATGTGTGTAAATATTTATTAAATAACATCAGTTTTCCTTTTGTAATTCTTAGTTTTGGTTAACATTCTAATTGAAATTTACTTATTGCTTTGAAGGCTTGATTTTTAAATAAAGAAATAGCACATTTTTTTTTTTTAATTTAGCAAAGAATTTAAATATAAGATTATGCATTTGTGTTAGTCAATTGTCATGTAATTTAGTAAATGATATTCGACAACAGATATATTTTGCTAAATATGATGAATTATTATTATATAACAAAAGATTTTTTTTTCTCAGATGAGTGTATAAGGTGAATAAAATCTGAAATTTTGCACCACCTCCTTAAATAAGAAAATTTTTGTATTTAAAAGAAAAAAGAATAAAAAAAGAAAAAAGAAATAAAAAGTGAAACATATGCAAGATGAGTATATCTTGATTTTTAATACAAGCTTATTGCTACAGAAATTAGAAGCAAGCAATTTTCAATAAAATATAAAACACAAGGACTTATTTCTTTTTCTGAACTAACCCCCCCCCCCCCCCAAGAAAATAACTATAATCAGGGGTAACTGGGAATACATAAATTCTGAAATTTAAAATCAAATATCCGAAATAAGGTAAATTACTTGAATGCAATCACCTTTGTATATTTCAATAAATTAAAAAAAAAAAATTACAACAACCTAAATAAATTTATTAGTAAAATAAATAAAAATTTAATGTTAGTATGAAAAGGGAAGAGAAATATACAGGATGGATGACATACATCAAATATTGAAAATATATGAATGTAGATATCTCATGTGTATGGGAAAAAATGTATTTTAAAGATGCTTACTTACTATCTCTTTAAAAATTCTTGAACATCTAAACTCAGAAGCAAAAAATATAACCAGCAAAAACACACCTACAAACAGAAAATATTTTATAAATTTTTGTCTGAAGATGTGTTTAGCTAGCATTCATTCTTCTGAAATTTTTCCCAGGAACAGGCATCAAACTTCACATCATATTCAGCTTCAGATAGTAGACAGTTTTATAATAGATAAAGAATACTTACAATGATCTATAAATTTTATCATTTTCAAAATATTGGAACATGATTAAAAAAAATATAAATTCAATAAATAAAAACTGAATTTTAAAATAAAAGGGAAGAGACACATACACAATGCATGATGTACAACAAATATTGAAAATATATTATGGGTAAAAATGTGCTTTACGGTCCTTCTTGGCGATTTTTTGGCGAGTTTTTTCCGAACTCGCCGAGTCTGCGCGGTGTTTTTTTTCTCTCCCGTCCTTTCCAAAATGGCGGACAGGAAGCACGGTTTCCCAGTTTTTATAACCGTTCCAAGAAGGCCGATTTACGCAATTTAAAGCGATTATGTAAACATAAAGCGTCAGAAATATCTTACAAATACTTGAGTAAAAAAAAATACAATTTAGCGTCAGAAATATCTTACAAATACTTGAGTAAAGAAAAATACAAACTTTTCCGGACTGGAAGCACGGTTTTCATACCCATCCTTTCGAAAAGGGCCGATTTACGTACTTTAAAGCAATTATGTAAACATAAAGCGTCAGAAATATCTTACAAATACTTGAGTAAAGAAAAATACAAATTTTTCACAATTGTTATCAACTAAATCTAAGAAATATTACAAAACAAAAACAGCACAAGTAACTTAATATACATAAATAAGCATTTAAATAAAAAAGAAAGTTTATTTACTTACCCGTTTTATAATTTCCTTAAAAAGTAGCATTTTCCTCGAAAAAAAAGAAATATCCCCTCTGCATATAACGATATAATCATGTACACCAACAACTCTAGCATCACTCTAAACACTAATCCAAAGCTTTTTTTCAGCATAAACATTGAATTGTACAAAACCAATAAACGCTACTCAAAAGCTTTTTTTAAGATACTCAATCTAAATATTCAATTTTACAAAACCAACAAATGACAATTTTACCTAAATAAGAAAAGCGGCACACTGAAAACACATTACTCTTGGAAAAACGAAGAAAATAATCTCTGGAGATTTCGATTTTATCATGTACACCAACCACATCAACACAATTTCAAACCGTACTCAAACGTATTTCTTATGATATTCAACACAAATAATCAATTTAAAATAAATCGCAATTTCTCAGAAGAAAAACAACGTCTGAGTCCCTTGCCTGAGACATGATGATGCAATGAAACTGCCTACTGTTGCCAAAATTCAAAAAACAAAAGAAACAAATCGAAATACCAGACTCTTTCTGAAAGGACCAAAAAAAAAAAAAAAACAGAGAATAAAACAATAACCTTAAATATAACCCAGATAAGCAGAGTGCATTTAACGTCACACTACTACTGCGTTATGGGCGATAATCTCGGAGATTCGCAAGTAATGTTGCATTTAACATCGCACTAGCACTACCCTTCGGCGACAATCTCGGAGATACGCCAGTAAGGTAAGGTGACCTAAGACTACTATATAACTATTTAGACTACTATATAACTAACTAATTATATAGTAGTCTTAAGGTGACCATATTTTCAAACACTGATTTGAGGACAAATTACCGTTTGTCCCCAAATCGAAGTAAATGTCGAGGACCTTGAAAACTGTATTTGGGGACTTTTTCGAGGACACGATAGACCAATATCTATATGCATTATTAATAAAAAGAACTCTGATTTATACATTACAAAATGCTTTGAATCACTTTTTTCTATGAAAAATTGCTGAGCCTAAGGTAAGTTTATGCAAATTAAACTATCCCAGCATTATTAAAATAATCAAGTCTATAGAACCCATTTACACTTTATTATGATCAGGCCCTGACTAACGGCAGGGCATACGGGGCAAATGCCCTGGGCCCCCCTTCTGGAAGGGGCCTCCTACAGACGTATGCAGAAATTCTGCAACCTAAAAAGCTCTTTTACCACTGCAAGGGGGGCCCCCAGAATAGGCTTCCCCGGGGCTCCAGGTACCCTAAGTCGGGCCCTGATTATGATGATAGGAGAAAACACAAAATAGCACCATTTCATTTTAATCTTTAGAATCCCCACTCCCTGAAATGCAGAAGTTATTCCCGATTATATAACTAAAGAAATAATTTCATTAAGCAAATTTTATTTTTCACTTAACATAAATCGGGCAAGATAGAATTTATATACTGATTAGTAGTGCATGATTCTTTCTCTGCTCATGAAGTATGAGGGTCTTTATTTCAAAGTTCCGTTGATTTTCAAGATAATCCAATTATTAGAATGTGATTTTGATTGGATTGGAATAGATGGGTTTTACGTCTCATTAGTGCTGTACAATGGGCAATTGGCGACAGTCTAGCACTTACCCCCACAGGTAGTCCGGAGACATGCCATCACAATTTTGATCCTCCACGGAATGGACTGTGATTTTGAAAAAATACACGCAAATATTTAAATTTCGGGACATTTAGCGTCCCCGAGTAGTCAAAGAATTTTTGGGGACAAAAAATAGAAAAGGCCAAAATTCGAGAACAGTCCTCGAATTTCGCGGACGTATGGTCACCTTACAGTAAGGTAGCATTTAACTTCGCACTAGCACTGCGCTTCGGCGACAATCTCGGAGATACGCCAGTAAGGTAGCATTTATTTTCGCACTAGCACTGTGCTTCGGTGACTTTTCGAAGGAATGAGTAATATGCACGTTTGTACGGTCCGCGTATATGAAACCAAAAAAGAAAAAAAACACTGGATACCACACCCGCATTGTGCATGAATGTATAAAACCTACGAAATTTTGTTTTGCAGCAATCAGTAAAATTAAAAAAATCCCTTTATTTTGCTTCGTTACTCATGTCATAAAGCTTTTTCGCCGGAGGGCCCTCCGCGTCCTCGGTCCACGACAAGCGGGAGGCACCGAGGACGCGGAGGAAAAAGCTTTATGAAAAGCCCTCCGGCGAAAAAGCTTTATGACATGAGTAACGAAGCAAAATAAAGGGATTTTTTTAATTTTACTGATTGCTGCAAAACAAAATTTACTGCTTCATAAAGCTTTTTCGCCGGAGGGCCCTCCGGCGAAAAAGCTTTATGACATGAGTAACGAAGCATTCGTTTTGCAGGGAACAGTAATATGCACGTCTGTACGCTCCGCGTACATGAACCCCCCCTCCCCCCCAAAAAAAGCACTGCCCCCCACAAAAAAAACATTGCCCCCTTCCAAAAAATCACTGGTCCTCCCCCCATAAAAACACTGCTCCCTTCCAAAAAAAAAACACTGCCCCCCCACAAAAAAAAAATCACTGCCACCCCCCACAAAAAAAAAATCACTGCCCCCCCCAAAAAAACAACAAAAAAAAAAATCACTGTCCCCTCCCTCCCCCCCAAAAAAACACTGCCCCCCCCCAAAAAAAATCACTGCCCCCTCCCTCCCCCCCCCAAAAAAAATCACTGCATCCCCCAAAAAAACACTGCTCCCTCCCAAAAAAACACTGCCTCCCCCACAAAAAAAAAAAAAAAAAAAATCACTGCCCCCTCCCCCCCCCAAAAAATCACTGCATCCCCCAAAAAAACACTGCTCCCTCCCAAAAAAACACTGCCCCCCCCACAAAAAAAAAAAATCACTGCCCCCCCCACAAAAAAAAAAAATCACTGCCCCCCCCACAAAAAAAAACATTGCCCCCCCCCTCACAAAAAAAAAAAAAATTCACTGCCCCCCCCCACAAAAAAAAAAAAGAAAATCACTGCCCCCCCCCCAAAAAAAAAACCACTGCCCCCCACAAAAAAAAAAACTCCCCCCCAAAAAAAATTACTCCCCCCCCTCTCCCCCCCCAAAAAAAAACCACTGCCCCCCCCCCAAAAAAAACACTGCCCCCCCCCACCAAAAAAAAAAATCACTGCCCCCCCCCACCAAAAAAAAAAAACCAATTACCCCCCCCCCCCACAAAAAAAAACCTGCCCCCCACACACATACAAAAAAAAAAAATTCACTGCCCCCCCCCCCCACACACAAAAAAAAAATTCACTCCCCCCTCCAGAAAAGAAAAAATAAATCACTGCCTCCCCCCCACACACACAAAAAAAATCACTGCCTTAAAAGCACATTTTATCCAAATGATGTCCTCCGGACGAAATGTCGTTTTGCAGCGACCAGTAATATGCACGTATGTACGCGGAGCGTACATGAAAACCACAAACAAAACATCACTCTATACCTCACCCGCATTCTGCATGAATCTCTTAAACATACGAAATTTCGTTTCGCATCGATCAGTAAAGCGTACATAAAAACCAAAGAAATATCACTAAATACGTCTCACACAAACTCCATGAATCTTTAAAACGTAGGAAATTTCGTTTCGCATCGATCAGTAACCCGTATATAAAAACCAAAAAAAAAATATTACTAAATACGTCTCACACAAACTCCATGAGTCTTTAAAATGCACGAAATTCGTTTGGCAACAATAACGTACGCGAAAATCATAGTTTCAAACACGGATTAGGAGACCAGGATAGAACACTAGATAGGGCAGCGAGCGCGAAAATAGAAGCTTTCCTTTCCGCATTAATTCAGCTGACCAGAGTAAGCGATCCGATCGCCGCCTGGTGTAGTACCTTTGAAACTTATCGGAAGAAAGGGAAAGCCCGCCCCTTAGGCTTCAGTCATCCAACGAATGAACAGCCAGAAATGTAAAAACGCGCTGATTGGTGGATTCTCGAGATTGGTCGCCCTCTATATGAAAGATGAAAATTACTACCTTCCCGTAACGTTAGTAATATATCCTATAGAATCTCCTAATCCGTGGTTTCAAAACATCATGGGGAGGTTACCACATTTCAAACATCGATCGTTCAGCGGCGCATAAACACCGTGGTTACTAAGGTTGGCATCTTTATCCGCGAGTCGCCAAGAAGGACCGTAAAGCACATTCCAACCATATTATGTAAATATCTCATGTATAAGGAAAAAAATACATTCAAAAGATGCTTACTTACTCTCCTTGAAAATTCTTGAACTAATCAGAAGCAGGGGGGT
>CAWVNO010000511.1:0-115672 GCA_963930645.1 Salticus scenicus | reverse complement strand
TTTCCGGTGCGGTTATTATGAAACTAGAATACATTTCGCAGATTCTGAAAGTTATTGCGATAGTTAGACTCTTTTAGTTGCTTGGGAATCGTCGTTTGAAGATGGGCATGTGAAACTGCGAGAAAAATTTTGAGAGCGCAGGACGGCTGCCGAAAGTCCGCGTAAAAACGCCCCCCGGGCCTAAAGTTTCACCGTGCAAAATTCCCGGTGATGTTATTATGAAACTAGAATACATTTCGCAGATTCTGAAACTTACTGCGATAGTTAGACTCTTTTAGTTGCTTGGGAATCGTCGTTTGAAGATGGGCATGTGAAACTGCGAGAAAAATTTTGAGAGCGCAGGACGGCTGCCGAAAGTCCGCGTAAAAACGCCCCCCGGGCCCAAAGTTTCACCGTGCAAAATTTCCGGTGCGGTTATTATGAAACTAGAATATATTCCGCAGATTCTGAAACTTACTGCGATAGTTAGACTCTTTTAGTTGCTTGGGAATCGTCGTTTGAAGATGGGCATGTGAAACTGCGAGAAAAATTTTGAGAGCGCAGGACGGCTGCCGAAAGTCCGCGTAAAAACGCCCCCCGGGCCCAAAGTTTCACCGTGCAAAATTTCCGGTGCGGTTATTATGAAACTAGAATACATTTCGCAGATTCTGAAAGTTATTGCGATAGTTAGACTCTTTTAGTTGCTTGGGAATCGTCGTTTGAAGATGGGCATGTGAAACTGCGAGAAAAATTTTGAGAGCGCAGGACGGCTGCCGAAAGTCCGCGTAAAAACGCCCCCCGGGCCTAAAGTTTCACCGTGCAAAATTCCCGGTGATGTTATTATGAAACTAGAATACATTTCGCAGATTCTGAAACTTACTGCGATAGTTAGACTCTTTTAGTTGCTTGGGAATCGTCGTTTGAAGATGGGCATGTGAAACTGCGAGAAAAATTTTGAGAGCGCAGGACGGCTGCCGAAAGTCCGCGTAAAAACGCCCCCCGGGCCCAAAGTTTCACCGTGCAAAATTTCCGGTGCGGTTATTATGAAACTAGAATATATTCCGCAGATTCTGAAACTTACTGCGATAGTTAGACTCTTTTAGTTGCTTGGGAATCGTCGTTTGAAGATGGGCATGTGAAACTGCGAAAAAAATTTTGAGAGCGCAGGACGGCTGCCGAAAGTCCGCGTAAAAACGCCCCCCGGGCCCAAAGTTTCACCGTGCAAAATTTCCGGTGCGGTTATTATGAAACTAGAATATATTCCGCAGATTCTGAAACTTACTGCGATAGTTAGACTCTTTTAGTTGCTTGGGAATCGTCGTTTGAAAATGGGCATGTGAAACTGCGAGAAAAATTTTGAGAGCGCAGGACGGCTGCCGAAAGTCTGCGTAAAAACGCCCCCCGGGCCTAAAGTTTCACCGTGCAAAATTCCCGGTGATGTTATTATGAAACTAGAATACATTTCGCAGATTCTGAAAGTTATTGCGATAGTTAGACTCTTTTAGTTGCTTGGGAATCGTCGTTTGAAGATGGGCATGTGAAACTGCGAGAAAAATTTTGAGAGCGCAGGACGGCTGCCGAAAGTCCGCGTAAAAACGCCCCCCGGGCCTAAAGTTTCACCGTGCAAAATTCCCGGTGATGTTATTATGAAACTAGAATACATTTCGCAGATTCTGAAACTTACTGCGATAGTTAGACTCTTTTAGTTGCTTGGGAATCGTCGTTTGAAGATGGGCATGTGAAACTGCGAGAAAAATTTTGAGAGCGCAGGACGGCTGCCGAAAGTCCGCGTAAAAACGCCCCCCGGGCCCAAAGTTTCACCGTGCAAAATTTCCGGTGCGGTTATTATGAAACTAGAATATATTCCGCAGATTCTGAAACTTACTGCGATAGTTAGACTCTTTTAGTTGCTTGGGAATCGTCGTTTGAAGATGGGCATGTGAAACTGCGAAAAAAATTTTGAGAGCGCAGGACGGCTGCCGAAAGTCCGCGTAAAAACGCCCCCCGGGCCCAAAGTTTCACCGTGCAAAATTTCCGGTGCGGTTATTATGAAACTAGAATACATTTCGCAGATTCTGAAAGTTATTGCGATAGTTAGACTCTTTTAGTTGCTTGGGAATCGTCGTTTGAAGATGGGCATGTGAAACTGCGAGAAAAATTTTGAGAGCGCAGGACGGCTGCCGAAAGTCCGCGTAAAAACGCCCCCCGGGCCTAAAGTTTCACCGTGCAAAATTCCCGGTGATGTTATTATGAAACTAGAATACATTTCGCAGATTCTGAAACTTACTGCGATAGTTAGACTCTTTTAGTTGCTTGGGAATCGTCGTTTGAAGATGGGCATGTGAAACTGCGAGAAAAATTTTGAGAGCGCAGGACGGCTGCCGAAAGTCCGCGTAAAAACGCCCCCCGGGCCCAAAGTTTCACCGTGCAAAATTTCCGGTGCGGTTATTATGAAACTAGAATATATTCCGCAGATTCTGAAACTTACTGCGATAGTTAGACTCTTTTAGTTGCTTGGGAATCGTCGTTTGAAGATGGGCATGTGAAACTGCGAAAAAAATTTTGAGAGCGCAGGACGGCTGCCGAAAGTCCGCGTAAAAACGCCCCCCGGGCCCAAAGTTTCACCGTGCAAAATTTCCGGTGCGGTTATTATGAAACTAGAATACATTTCGCAGATTCTGAAAGTTATTGCGATAGTTAGACTCTTTTAGTTGCTTGGGAATCGTCGTTTGAAGATGGGCATGTGAAACTGCGAGAAAAATTTTGAGAGCGCAGGACGGCTGCCGAAAGTCCGCGTAAAAACGCCCCCCGGGCCTAAAGTTTCACCGTGCAAAATTCCCGGTGATGTTATTATGAAACTAGAATACATTTCGCAGATTCTGTAACTTACTGCGATAGTTAGACTCTTTTAGTTGCTTGGGAATCGTCGTTTGAAGATGGGCATGTGAAACTGCGAGAAAAATTTTGAGAGCGCAGGACGGCTGCCGAAAGTCCGCGTAAAAACGCCCCCCGGGCCCAAAGTTTCACCGTGCAAAATTTCCGGTGCGGTTATTATGAAACTAGAATATATTCCGCAGATTCTGAAACTTACTGCGATAGTTAGACTCTGTTATTTGCTTGGGAATCGTCGTTTGAAGATGGGCATGTGAAACTGCGAGAAAAATTTTGAGAGCGCAGGACGGCTGCCGAAAGTCCGCGTAAAAACGCCCCCCGGGCCCAAAGTTTCACCGTGCAAAATTTCCGGTGCGGTTATTATGAAACTAGAATACATTTCGCAGATTCTGAAAGTTATTGCGATAGTTAGACTCTTTTAGTTGCTTGGGAATCGTCGTTTGAAGATGGGCATGTGAAACTGCGAGAAAAATTTTGAGAGCGCAGGACGGCTGCCGAAAGTCCGCGTAAAAACGCCCCCCGGGCCTAAAGTTTCACCGTGCAAAATTCCCGGTGATGTTATTATGAAACTAGAATACATTTCGCAGATTCTGAAACTTACTGCGATAGTTAGACTCTTTTAGTTGCTTGGGAATCGTCGTTTGAAGATGGGCATGTGAAACTGCGAGAAAAATTTTGAGAGCGCAGGACGGCTGCCGAAAGTCCGCGTAAAAACGCCCCCCGGGCCCAAAGTTTCACCGTGCAAAATTTCCGGTGCGGTTATTATGAAACTAGAATATATTCCGCAAATTCTGAAACTTACTGCGATAGTTAGACTCTTTTAGTTGCTTGGGAATCGTCGTTTGAAGATGGGCATGTGAAACTGCGAAAAAAATTTTGAGAGCGCAGGACGGCTGCCGAAAGTCCGCGTAAAAACGCCCCCCGGGCCCAAAGTTTCACCGTGCAAAATTTCCGGTGCGGTTATTATGAAACTAGAATACATTTCGCAGATTCTGAAAGTTATTGCGATAGTTAGACTCTTTTAGTTGCTTGGGAATCGTCGTTTGAAGATGGGCATGTGAAACTGCGAGAAAAATTTTGAGAGCGCAGGACGGCTGCCGAAAGTCCGCGTAAAAACGCCCCCCGGGCCTAAAGTTTCACCGTGCAAAATTCCCGGTGATGTTATTATGAAACTAGAATACATTTCGCAGATTCTGAAACTTACTGCGATAGTTAGACTCTTTTAGTTGCTTGGGAATCGTCGTTTGAAGATGGGCATGTGAAACTGCGAGAAAAATTTTGAGAGCGCAGGACGGCTGCCGAAAGTCCGCGTAAAAACGCCCCCCGGGCCCAAAGTTTCACCGTGCAAAATTTCCGGTGCGGTTATTATGAAACTAGAATATATTCCGCAGATTCTGAAACTTACTGCGATAGTTAGACTCTTTTAGTTGCTTGGGAATCGTCGTTTGAAGATGGGCATGTGAAACTGCGAGAAAAATTTTGAGAGCGCAGGACGGCTGCCGAAAGTCCGCGTAAAAACGCCCCCCGGGCCCAAAGTTTCACCGTGCAAAATATCCGGTGCGGTTATTATGAAACTAGAATATATTCCGCAGATTCTGAAACTTACTGCGATAGTTAGACTCTTTTAGTTGCTTGGGAATCGTCGTTTGAAGATGGGCATGTGAAACTGCGAAAAAAATTTTGAGAGCGCAGGACGGCTGCCGAAAGTCCGCGTAAAAACGCCCCCCGGGCCCAAAGTTTCACCGTGCAAAATTTCCGGTGCGGTTATTATGAAACTAGAATACATTTCGCAGATTCTGAAAGTTATTGCGATAGTTAGACTCTTTTAGTTGCTTGGGAATCGTCGTTTGAAGATGGGCATGTGAAACTGCGAGAAAAATTTTGAGAGCGCAGGACGGCTGCCGAAAGTCCGCGTAAAAACGCCCCCCGGGCCTAAAGTTTCACCGTGCAAAATTCCCGGTGATGTTATTATGAAACTAGAATACATTTCGCAGATTCTGTAACTTACTGCGATAGTTAGACTCTTTTAGTTGCTTGGGAATCGTCGTTTGAAGATGGGCATGTGAAACTGCGAGAAAAATTTTGAGAGCGCAGGACGGCTGCCGAAAGTCCGCGTAAAAACGCCCCCCGGGCCCAAAGTTTCACCGTGCAAAATTTCCGGTGCGGTTATTATGAAACTAGAATATATTCCGCAGATTCTGAAACTTACTGCGATAGTTAGACTCTGTTATTTGCTTGGGAATCGTCGTTTGAAGATGGGCATGTGAAACTGCGAGAAAAATTTTGAGAGCGCAGGACGGCTGCCGAAAGTCCGCGTAAAAACGCCCCCCGGGCCCAAAGTTTCACCGTGCAAAATTTCCGGTGCGGTTATTATGAAACTAGAATACATTTCGCAGATTCTGAAAGTTATTGCGATAGTTAGACTCTTTTAGTTGCTTGGGAATCGTCGTTTGAAGATGGGCATGTGAAACTGCGAGAAAAATTTTGAGAGCGCAGGACGGCTGCCGAAAGTCCGCGTAAAAACGCCCCCCGGGCCTAAAGTTTCACCGTGCAAAATTCCCGGTGATGTTATTATGAAACTAGAATACATTTCGCAGATTCTGAAACTTACTGCGATAGTTAGACTCATTTAGTTGCTTGGGAATCGTCGTTTGAAGATGGGCATGTGAAACTGCGAGAAAAATTTTGAGAGCGCAGGACGGCTGCCGAAAGTCCGCGTAAAAACGCCCCCCGGGCCCAAAGTTTCACCGTGCAAAATTTCCGGTGCGGTTATTATGAAACTAGAATATATTCCGCAAATTCTGAAACTTACTGCGATAGTTAGACTCTTTTAGTTGCTTGGGAATCGTCGTTTGAAGATGGGCATGTGAAACTGCGAAAAAAATTTTGAGAGCGCAGGACGGCTGCCGAAAGTCCGCGTAAAAACGCCCCCCGGGCCCAAAGTTTCACCGTGCAAAATTTCCGGTGCGGTTATTATGAAACTAGAATACATTTCGCAGATTCTGAAAGTTATTGCGATAGTTAGACTCTTTTAGTTGCTTGGGAATCGTCGTTTGAAGATGGGCATGTGAAACTGCGAGAAAAATTTTGAGAGCGCAGGACGGCTGCCGAAAGTCCGCGTAAAAACGCCCCCCGGGCCTAAAGTTTCACCGTGCAAAATTCCCGGTGATGTTATTATGAAACTAGAATACATTTCGCAGATTCTGAAACTTACTGCGATAGTTAGACTCTTTTAGTTGCTTGGGAATCGTCGTTTGAAGATGGGCATGTGAAACTGCGAGAAAAATTTTGAGAGCGCAGGACGGCTGCCGAAAGTCCGCGTAAAAACGCCCCCCGGGCCCAAAGTTTCACCGTGCAAAATTTCCGGTGCGGTTATTATGAAACTAGAATATATTCCGCAGATTCTGAAACTTACTGCGATAGTTAGACTCTTTTAGTTGCTTGGGAATCGTCGTTTGAAGATGGGCATGTGAAACTGCGAGAAAAATTTTGAGAGCGCAGGACGGCTGCCGAAAGTCCGCGTAAAAACGCCCCCCGGGCCCAAAGTTTCACCGTGCAAAATATCCGGTGCGGTTATTATGAAACTAGAATATATTCCGCAGATTCTGAAACTTACTGCGATAGTTAGACTCTTTTAGTTGCTTGGGAATCGTCGTTTGAAGATGGGCATGTGAAACTGCGAGAAAAATTTTGAGAGCGCAGGACGGCTGCCGAAAGTCTGCGTAAAAACGCCCCCCGGGCCTAAAGTTTCACCGTGCAAAATTCCCGGTGATGTTATTATGAAACTAGAATACATTTCGCAGATTCTGAAAGTTATTGCGATAGTTAGACTCTTTTAGTTGCTTGGGAATCGTCGTTTGAAGATGGGCATGTGAAACTGCGAGAAAAATTTTGAGAGCGCAGGACGGCTGCCGAAAGTCCGCGTAAAAACGCCCCCCGGGCCTAAAGTTTCACCGTGCAAAATTCCCGGTGATGTTATTATGAAACTAGAATACATTTCGCAGATTCTGAAACTTACTGCGATAGTTAGACTCTTTTAGTTGCTTGGGAATCGTCGTTTGAAGATGGGCATGTGAAACTGCGAGAAAAATTTTGAGAGCGCAGGACGGCTGCCGAAAGTCCGCGTAAAAACGCCCCCCGGGCCCAAAGTTTCACCGTGCAAAATTTCCGGTGCGGTTATTATGAAACTAGAATATATTCCGCAGATTCTGAAACTTACTGCGATAGTTAGACTCTTTTAGTTGCTTGGGAATCGTCGTTTGAAGATGGGCATGTGAAACTGCGAAAAAAATTTTGAGAGCGCACGACGGCTGCCGAAAGTCCGCGTAAAAACGCCCCCCGGGCCCAAAGTTTCACCGTGCAAAATTTCCGGTGCGGTTATTATAAAACTAGAATACATTTCGCAGATTCTGAAAGTTATTGCGATAGTTAGACTCTTTTAGTTGCTTGGGAATCGTCGTTTGAAGATGGGCATGTGAAACTGCGAGAAAAATTTTGAGAGCGCAGGACGGCTGCCGAAAGTCCGCGTAAAAACGCCCCCCGGGCCTAAAGTTTCACCGTGCAAAATTCCCGGTGCGGTTATTATGAAACTAGAATATATTCCGCAGATTCTGAAACTTACTGCGATAGTTAGACTCTTTTAGTTGCTTGGGAATCGTCGTTTGAAGATGGGCATGTGAAACTGCGAAAAAAATTTTGAGAGCGCAGGATGGCTGCCGAAAGTCCGCGTAAAAACGCCCCCCGGGCCCAAAGTTTCACCGTGCAAAATATCCGGTGCGGTTATTATGAAACTAGAATATATTCCGCAGATTCTGAAACTTACTGCGATAGTTAGACTCTTTTAGTTGCTTGGGAATCGTCGTTTGAAGATGGGCATGTGAAACTGCGAGAAAAATTTTGAGAGCGCAGGACGGCTGCCGAAAATCTGCGTAAAAACGCCCCCCGGGCCTAAAGTTTCACCGTGCAAAATTCCCGGTGATGTTATTATGAAACTAGAATACATTTCGCAGATTCTGAAAGTTATTGCGATAGTTAGACTCTTTTAGTTGCTTGGGAATCGTCGTTTGAAGATGGGCATGTGAAACTGCGAGAAAAATTTTGAGAGCGCAGGACGGCTGCCGAAAGTCCGCGTAAAAACGCCCCCCGGGCCTAAAGTTTCACCGTGCAAAATTCCCGGTGATGTTATTATGAAACTAGAATACATTTCGCAGATTCTGAAACTTACTGCGATAGTTAGACTCTTTTAGTTGCTTGGGAATCGTCGTTTGAAGATGGGCATGTGAAACTGCGAGAAAAATTTTGAGAGCGCAGGACGGCTGCCGAAAGTCCGCGTAAAAACGCCCCCCGGGCCCAAAGTTTCACCGTGCAAAATTTCCGGTGCGGTTATTATGAAACTAGAATATATTCCGCAGATTCTGAAACTTACTGCGATAGTTAGACTCTTTTAGTTGCTTGGGAATCGTCGTTTGAAGATGGGCATGTGAAACTGCGAAAAAAATTTTGAGAGCGCAGGACGGCTGCCGAAAGTCCGCGTAAAAACGCCCCCCGGGCCCAAAGTTTCACCGTGCAAAATTTCCGGTGCGGTTATTATGAAACTAGAATACATTTCGCAGATTCTGAAATTTATTGCGATAGTTAGACTCTTTTAGTTGCTTGGGAATCGTCGTTTGAAGATGGGCATGTGAAACTGCGAGAAAAATTTTGAGAGCGCAGGACGGCTGCCGAAAGTCCGCGTAAAAACGCCCCCCGGGCCTAAAGTTTCACCGTGCAAAATTCCCGGTGATGTTATTATGAAACTAGAATACATTTCGCAGATTCTGAAACTTACTGCGATAGTTAGACTCTTTTAGTTGCTTGGGAATCGTCGTTTGAAGATGGGCATGTGAAACTGCGAGAAAAATTTTGAGAGCGCAGGACGGCTGCCGAAAGTCCGCGTAAAAACGCCCCCCGGGCCCAAAGTTTCACCGTGCAAAATTTCCGGTGCGGTTATTATGAAACTAGAATATATTCCGCAGATTCTGAAACTTACTGCGATAGTTAGACTCTTTTAGTTGCTTGGGAATCGTCGTTTGAAGATGGGCATGTGAAACTGCGAAAAAAATTTTGAGAGCGCAGGACGGCTGCCGAAAGTCCGCGTAAAAACGCCCCCCGGGCCCAAAGTTTCACCGTGCAAAATTTCCGGTGCGGTTATTATGAAACTAGAATACATTTCGCAGATTCTGAAAGTTATTGCGATAGTTAGACTCTTTTAGTTGCTTGGGAATCGTCGTTTGAAGATGGGCATGTGAAACTGCGAGAAAAATTTTGAGAGGGCAGGACGGCTGCCGAAAGTCCGCGTAAAAACGCCCCCCGGGCCTAAAGTTTCACCGTGCAAAATTCCCGGTGATGTTATTATGAAACTAGAATACATTCCGCAGATTCTGAAACTTACTGCGATAGTTAGACTCTTTTAGTTGCTTGGGAATCGTCGTTTGAAGATGGGCATGTGAAACTGCGAGAAAAATTTTGAGAGCGCAGGACGGCTGCCGAAAGTCCGCGTAAAAACGCCCCCCGGGCCCAAAGTTTCACCGTGCAAAATTTCCGGTGCGGTTATTATGAAACTAGAATATATTCCGCAGATTCTGAAACTTACTGCGATAGTTAGACTCTTTTAGTTGCTTGGGAATCGTCGTTTGAAGATGGGCATGTGAAACTGCGAGAAAAATTTTGAGAGCGCAGGACGGCTGCCGAAAGTCCGCGTAAAAACGCCCCCCGGGCCCAAAGTTTCACCGTGCAAAATTTCCGGTGCGGTTATTATGAAACTAGAATACATTTCGCAGATTCTGAAAGTTATTGCGATAGTTAGACTCTTTTAGTTGCTTGGGAATCGTCGTTTGAAGATGGGCATGTGAAACTGCGAGAAAAATTTTGAGAGCGCAGGACGGCTGCCGAAAGTCCGCGTAAAAACGCCCCCCGGGCCTACAGTTTCACCGTGCAAAATTCCCGGTGATGTTATTATGAAACTAGAATACATTTCGCAGATTCTGAAACTTACTGCGATAGTTAGACTCTTTTAGTTGCTTGGGAATCGTCGTTTGAAGATGGGCATGTGAAACTGCGAGAAAAATTTTGAGAGCGCAGGACGGCTGCCGAAAGTCCGCGTAAAAACGCCCCCCGGGCCCAAAGTTTCACCGTGCAAAATTTCCGATGCGGTTATTATGAAACTAGAATATATTCCGCAGATTCTGAAACTTACTGCGATAGTTAGACTCTTTTAGTTGCTTGGGAATCGTCGTTTGAAGATGGGCATGTGAAACTGCGAAAAAAATTTTGAGCGCGCAGGACGGCTGCCGAAAGTCCGCGTAAAAACGCCCCCCGGGCCCAAAGTTTCACCGTGCAAAATTTCCGGTGATGTTATTATGAAACTAGAATACATTTCGCAGATTCTGAAACTTACTGCGATAGTTAGACTCTTTTAGTTGCTTGGGAATCGTCGTTTGAAGATGGGCATGTGAAACTGCGAGAAAAATTTTGAGAGCGCAGGACGGCTGCCGAAAGTCCGCGTAAAAACGCCCCCCGGGCCCAAAGTTTCACCGTGCAAAATTTCCGGTGCGGTTATTATGAAACTAGAATATATTCCGCAGATTCTGAAACTTACTGCGATAGTTAGACTCTTTTAGTTGCTTGGGAATCGTCGTTTGAAGATGGGCATGTGAAACTGCGAGAAAAATTTTGAGAGCGCAGGACGGCTGCCGAAAGTCCGCGTAAAAACGCCCCCCGGGCCCAAAGTTTCACCGTGCAAAATTTCCGGTGCGGTTATTATGAAACTAGAATACATTTCGCAGATTCTGAAAGTTATTGCGATAGTTAGACTCTTTTAGTTGCTTGGGAATCGTCGTTTGAAGATGGGCATGTGAAACTGCGAGAAAAATTTTGAGAGCGCAGGACGGCTGCCGAAAGTCCGCGTAAAAACGCCCCCCGGGCCTAAAGTTTCACCGTGCAAAATTCCCGGTGATGTTATTATGAAACTAGAATACAT
Source organism: Salticus scenicus (assembly GCA_963930645.1). NCBI lineage: Eukaryota > Metazoa > Arthropoda > Arachnida > Araneae > Salticidae > Salticus > Salticus scenicus. The sequence continues at coordinate 104,784 of CAWVNO010000511.1, read as the reverse complement.
TTCGCAGATTCTGAAACTTACTGCGATAGTTAGACTCTTTTAGTTGCTTGGGAATCGTCGTTTGAAGATGGGCATGTGAAACTGCGAGAAAAATTTTGAGAGCGCAGGACGGCTGCCGAAAGTCCGCGTAAAAACGCCCCCCGGGCCCAAAGTTTCACCGTGCAAAATTTCCGATGCGGTTATTATGAAACTAGAATACATTTCGCAGATTCTGAAACTTACTGCGATAGTTAGACTCTTTTAGTTGCTTGGGAATCGTCGTTTGAAGATGGGCATGTGAAACTGCGAGAAAAATTTTGAGAGCGCAGGACGGCTGCCGAAAGTCCGCGTAAAAACGCCCCCCGGGCCCAAAGTTTCACCGTGCAAAATTTCCGGTGCGGTTATTATGAAACTAGAATACATTTCGCAGATTCTGAAAGTTATTGCGATAGTTAGACTCTTTTAGTTGCTTGGGAATCGTCGTTTGAAGATGGGCATGTGAAACTGCGAGAAAAATTTTGAGAGCGCAGGACGGCTGCCGAAAGTCCGCGTAAAAACGCCCCCCGGGCCTAAAGTTTCACCGTGCAAAATTCCCGGTGATGTTATTATGAAACTAGAATACATTTCGCAGATTCTGAAACTTACTGCGATAGTTAGACTCTTTTAGTTGCTTGGGAATCGTCGTTTGAAGATGGGCATGTGAAACTGCGAGAAAAATTTTGAGAGCGCAGGACGGCTGCCGAAAGTCCGCGTAAAAACGCCCCCCGGGCCCAAAGTTTCACCGTGCAAAATTTCCGGTGCGGTTATTATGAAACTAGAATATATTCCGCAGATTCTGAAACTTACTGCGATAGTTAGACTCTTTTAGTTGCTTGGGAATCGTCGTTTGAAGATGGGCATGTGAAACTGCGAAAAAAATTTTGAGAGCGCAGGACGGCTGCCGAAAGTCCGCGTAAAAACGCCCCCCGGGCCCAAAGTTTCACCGTGCAAAATTTCCGGTGCGGTTATTATGAAACTAGAATACATTTCGCAGATTCTGAAAGTTATTGCGATAGTTAGACTCTTTTAGTTGCTTGGGAATCGTCGTTTGAAGATGGGCATGTGAAACTGCGAGAAAAATTTTGAGAGCGCAGGACGGCTGCCGAAAGTCCGCGTAAAAACGCCCCCCGGGCCTAAAGTTTCACCGTGCAAAATTCCCGTGATGTTATTATGAAACTAGAATACATTTCGCAGATTCTGAAACTTACTGCGATAGTTAGACTCTTTTAGTTGCTTGGGAATCGTCGTTTGAAGATGGGCATGTGAAACTGCGAGAAAAATTTTGAGAGCGCAGGACGGCTGCCGAAAGTCCGCGTAAAAACGCCCCCCGGGCCCAAAGTTTCACCGTGCAAAATTTCCGGTGCGGTTATTATGAAACTAGAATATATTCCGCAGATTCTGAAACTTACTGCGATAGTTAGACTCTTTTAGTTGCTTGGGAATCGTCGTTTGAAGATGGGCATGTGAAACTGCGAGAAAAATTTTGAGAGCGCAGGACGGCTGCCGAAAGTCCGCGTAAAAACGCCCCCCGGGCCCAAAGTTTCACCGTGCAAAATTTCCGGTGCGGTTATTATGAAACTAGAATACATTTCGCAGATTCTGAAAGTTATTGCGATAGTTAGACTCTTTTAGTTGCTTGGGAATCGTCGTTTGAAGATGGGCATGTGAAACTGCGAGAAAAATTTTGAGAGCGCAGGACGGCTGCCGAAAGTCCGCGTAAAAACGCCCCCCGGGCCTAAAGTTTCACCGTGCAAAATTCCCGGTGATGTTATTATGAAACTAGAATACATTTCGCAGATTCTGAAACTTACTGCGATAGTTAGACTCTTTTAGTTGCTTGGGAATCGTCGTTTGAAGATGGGCATGTGAAACTGCGAGAAAAATTTTGAGAGCGCAGGACGGCTGCCGAAAGTCCGCGTAAAAACGCCCCCCGGGCCCAAAGTTTCACCGTGCAAAATTTCCGGTGCGGTTATTATGAAACTAGAATACATTTCGCAGATTCTGAAAGTTATTGCGATAGTTAGACTCTTTTAGTTGCTTGGGAATCGTCGTTTGAAGATGGGCATGTGAAACTGCGAGAAAAATTTTGAGAGCGCAGGACGGCTGCCGAAAGTCCGCGTAAAAACGCCCCCCGGGCCTAAAGTTTCACAGTGCAAAATTCCCGGGGATGTTATTATGAAACTAGAATACATTTCGCAGATTCTGAAACTTACTGCGATAGTTAGACTCTTTTAGTTGCTTGGGAATCGTCGTTTGAAGATGGGCATGTGAAACTGCGAGAAAAATTTTGAGAGCGCAGGACGGCTGCCGAAAGTTCGTGTAAAAACGCCCCCCGGGCCCAAAGTTTCACCGTGCAAAATTTCCGGTGCGGTTATTATGAAACTAGAATATATTCCGCAGATTCTGAAACTTACTGCGATAGTTAGACTCTTTTAGTTGCTTGGGAATCGTCGTTTGAAGATGGGCATGTGAAACTGCGAAAAAAATTTTGAGAGCGCAGGACGGCTGCCGAAAGTCCGCGTAAAAACGCCCCCCGGGCCCAAAGTTTCACCGTGCAAAATTTCCGGTGCGGTTATTATGAAACTAGAATATATTCCGCAGATTCTGAAACTTACTGCGATAGTTAGACTCTTTTAGTTGCTTGGGAATCGTCGTTTGAAGATGGGCATGTGAAACTGCGAGAAAAATTTTGAGAGCGCAGGACGGCTGCCGAAAGTCCGCGTAAAAACGCCCCCCGGGCCCAAAGTTTCACCGTGCAAAATTTCCGGTGCGGTTATTATGAAACTAGAATATATTCCGCAGATTCTGAAACTTACTGCGATAGTTAGACTCTTTTAGTTGCTTGGGAATCGTCGTTTGAAGATGGGCATGTGAAACTGCGAAAAAAATTTTGAGAGCGCAGGACGGCTGCCGAAAGTCCGCGTAAAAACGCCCCCCGGGCCCAAAGTTTCACCGTGCAAAATTTCCGGTGCGGTTATTATGAAACTAGAATACATTTCGCAGATTCTGAAAGTTATTGCGATAGTTAGACTCTTTTAGTTGCTTGGGAATCGTCGTTTGAAGATGGGCATGTGAAACTGCGAGAAAAATTTTGAGAGCGCAGGACGGCTGCCGAAAGTCCGCGTAAAAACGCCCCCCGGGCCTAAAGTTTCACCGTGCAAAATTCCCGTGATGTTATTATGAAACTAGAATACATTTCGCAGATTCTGAAACTTACTGCGATAGTTAGACTCTTTTAGTTGCTTGGGAATCGTCGTTTGAAGATGGGCATGTGAAACTGCGAGAAAAATTTTGAGAGCGCAGGACGGCTGCCGAAAGTCCGCGTAAAAACGCCCCCCGGGCCCAAAGTTTCACCGTGCAAAATTTCCGGTGCGGTTATTATGAAACTAGAATATATTCCGCAGATTCTGAAACTTACTGCGATAGTTAGACTCTTTTAGTTGCTTGGGAATCGTCGTTTGAAGATGGGCATGTGAAACTGCGAGAAAAATTTTGAGAGCGCAGGACGGCTGCCGAAAGTCCGCGTAAAAACGCCCCCCGGGCCCAAAGTTTCACCGTGCAAAATTTCCGGTGCGGTTATTATGAAACTAGAATACATTTCGCAGATTCTGAAAGTTATTGCGATAGTTAGACTCTTTTAGTTGCTTGGGAATCGTCGTTTGAAGATGGGCATGTGAAACTGCGAGAAAAATTTTGAGAGCGCAGGACGGCTGCCGAAAGTCCGCGTAAAAACGCCCCCCGGGCCTAAAGTTTCACCGTGCAAAATTCCCGGTGATGTTATTATGAAACTAGAATACATTTCGCAGATTCTGAAACTTACTGCGATAGTTAGACTCTTTTAGTTGCTTGGGAATCGTCGTTTGAAGATGGGCATGTGAAACTGCGAGAAAAATTTTGAGAGCGCAGGACGGCTGCCGAAAGTCCGCGTAAAAACGCCCCCCGGGCCCAAAGTTTCACCGTGCAAAATTCCCGGTGATGTTATTATGAAACTAGAATACATTTCGCAGATTCTGAAACTTACTGCGATAGTTAGACTCTTTTAGTTGCTTGGGAATCGTCGTTTGAAGATGGGCATGTGAAACTGCGAGAAAAATTTTGAGAGCGCAGGACGGCTGCCGAAAGTCCGCGTAAAAACGCCCCCCGGGCCCAAAGTTTCACCGTGCAAAATTTCCGGTGCGGTTATTATGAAACTAGAATATATTCCGCAGATTCTGAAACTTACTGCGATAGTTAGACTCTTTTAGTTGCTTGGGAATCGTCGTTTGAAGATGGGCATGTGAAACTGCGAAAAAATTTTTGAGAGCGCAGGACGGCTGCCGAAAGTCCGCGTAAAAACGCCCCCCGGGCCCAAAGTTTCACCGTGCAAAATTTCCGGTGCGGTTATTATGAAACTAGAAAACATTTCGCAGATTCTGAAAGTTATTGCGATAGTTAGACTCTTTTAGTTGCTTGGGAATCGTCGTTTGAAGATGGGCATGTGAAACTGCGAGAAAAATTTTGAGAGCGCAGGACGGCTGCCGAAAGTCCGCGTAAAAACGCCCCCCGGGCCTAAAGTTTCACCGTGCAAAATTCCCGGTGATGTTATTATGAAACTAGAATACATTTCGCAGATTCTGAAACTTACTGCGATAGTTAGACTCTTTTAGTTGCTTGGGAATCGTCGTTTGAAGATGGGCATGTGAAACTGCGAGAAAAATTTTGAGAGCGCAGGACGGCTGCCGAAAGTCCGCGTAAAAACGCCCCCCGGGCCCAAAGTTTCACCGTGCAAAATTTCCGGTGCGGTTATTATGAAACTAGAATATATTCCGCAGATTCTGAAACTTACTGCGATAGTTAGACTCTTTTAGTTGCTTGGGAATCGTCGTTTGAAGATGGGCATGTGAAACTGCGAGAAAAATTTTGAGAGCGCAGGACGGCTGCCGAAAGTCCGCGTAAAAACGCCCCCCGGGCCCAAAGTTTCACCGTGCAAAATTTCCGGTGCGGTTATTATGAAACTAGAATACATTTCGCAGATTCTGAAAGTTATTGCGATAGTTAGACTCTTTTAGTTGCTTGGGAATCGTCGTTTGAAGATGGGCATGTGAAACTGCGAGAAAAATTTTGAGAGCGCAGGACGGCTGCCGAAAGTCCGCGTAAAAACGCCCCCCGGGCCCAAAGTTTCACCGTGCAAAATTCCCGGTGATGTTATTATGAAACTAGAATACATTTCGCAGATTCTGAAACTTACTGCGATAGTTAGACTCTTTTAGTTGCTTGGGAATCGTCGTTTGAAGATGGGCATGTGAAACTGCGAGAAAAATTTTGAGAGCGCAGGACGGCTGCCGAAAGTCCGCGTAAAAACGCCCCCCGGGCCCAAAGTTTCACCGTGCAAAATTTCCGGTGCGGTTATTATGAAACTAGAATATATTCCGCAGATTCTGAAACTTACTGCGATAGTTAGACTCTTTTAGTTGCTTGGGAATCGTCGTTTGAAGATGGGCATGTGAAACTGCGAAAAAAATTTTGAGAGCGCAGGACGGCTGCCGAAAGTCCGCGTAAAAACGCCCCCCGGGCCCAAAGTTTCACCGTGCAAAATTTCCGGTGCGGTTATTATGAAACTAGAATACATTTCGCAGATTCTGAAAGTTATTGCGATAGTTAGACTCTTTTAGTTGCTTGGGAATCGTCGTTTGAAGATGGGCATGTGAAACTGCGAGAAAAATTTTGAGAGCGCAGGACGGCTGCCGAAAGTCCGCGTAAAAACGCCCCCCGGGCCTAAAGTTTCACCGTGCAAAATTCCCGTGATGTTATTATGAAACTAGAATACATTTCGCAGATTCTGAAACTTACTGCGATAGTTAGACTCTTTTAGTTGCTTGGGAATCGTCGTTTGAAGATGGGCATGTGAAACTGCGAGAAAAATTTTGAGAGCGCAGGACGGCTGCCGAAAGTCCGCGTAAAAACGCCCCCCGGGCCTAAAGTTTCACCGTGCAAAATTCCCGTGATGTTATTATGAAACTAGAATACATTTCGCAGATTCTGAAACTTACTGCGATAGTTAGACTCTTTTAGTTGCTTGGGAATCGTCGTTTGAAGATGGGCATGTGAAACTGCGAAAAAATTTTTGAGAGCGCAGGACGGCTGCCGAAAGTCCGCGTAAAAACGCCCCCCGGGCCCAAAGTTTCACCGTGCAAAATTTCCGGTGCGGTTATTATGAAACTAGAATACATTTCGCAGATTCTGAAAGTTATTGCGATAGTTAGACTCTTTTAGTTGCTTGGGAATCGTCGTTTGAAGATGGGCATGTGAAACTGCGAAAAAAATTTTGAGAGCGCAGGACGGCTGCCGAAAGTCCGCGTAAAAACGCCCCCCGGGCCCAAAGTTTCACCGTGCAAAATTTCCGGTGCGGTTATTATGAAACTAGAATATATTCCGCAGATTCTGAAACTTACTGCGATAGTTAGACTCTTTTAGTTGCTTGGGAATCGTCGTTTGAAGATGGGCATGTGAAACTGCGAGAAAAATTTTGAGAGCGCAGGACGGCTGCCGAAAGTCCGCGTAAAAACGCCCCCCGGGCCCAAAGTTTCACCGTGCAAAATTTCCGGTGCGGTTATTATGAAACTAGAATATATTCCGCAGATTCTGAAACTTACTGCGATAGTTAGACTCTTTTAGTTGCTTGGGAATCGTCGTTTGAAGATGGGCATGTGAAACTGCGAAAAAAATTTTGAGAGCGCAGGACGGCTGCCGAAAGTCCGCGTAAAAACGCCCCCCGGGCCCAAAGTTTCACCGTGCAAAATTTCCGGTGCGGTTATTATGAAACTAGAATACATTTCGCAGATTCTGAAAGTTATTGCGATAGTTAGACTCTTTTAGTTGCTTGGGAATCGTCGTTTGAAGATGGGCATGTGAAACTGCGAGAAAAATTTTGAGAGCGCAGGACGGCTGCCGAAAGTCCGCGTAAAAACGCCCCCCGGGCCTAAAGTTTCACCGTGCAAAATTCCCGTGATGTTATTATGAAACTAGAATACATTTCGCAGATTCTGAAACTTACTGCGATAGTTAGACTCTTTTAGTTGCTTGGGAATCGTCGTTTGAAGATGGGCATGTGAAACTGCGAGAAAAATTTTGAGAGCGCAGGACGGCTGCCGAAAGTCCGCGTAAAAACGCCCCCCGGGCCCAAAGTTTCACCGTGCAAAATTTCCGGTGCGGTTATTATGAAACTAGAATATATTCCGCAGATTCTGAAACTTACTGCGATAGTTAGACTCTTTTAGTTGCTTGGGAATCGTCGTTTGAAGATGGGCATGTGAAACTGCGAGAAAAATTTTGAGAGCGCAGGACGGCTGCCGAAAGTCCGCGTAAAAACGCCCCCCGGGCCCAAAGTTTCACCGTGCAAAATTTCCGGTGCGGTTATTATGAAACTAGAATACATTTCGCAGATTCTGAAAGTTATTGCGATAGTTAGACTCTTTTAGTTGCTTGGGAATCGTCGTTTGAAGATGGGCATGTGAAACTGCGAGAAAAATTTTGAGAGCGCAGGACGGCTGCCGAAAGTCCGCGTAAAAACGCCCCCCGGGCCTAAAGTTTCACCGTGCAAAATTCCCGGTGATGTTATTATGAAACTAGAATACATTTCGCAGATTCTGAAACTTACTGCGATAGTTAGACTCTTTTAGTTGCTTGGGAATCGTCGTTTGAAGATGGGCATGTGAAACTGCGAGAAAAATTTTGAGAGCGCAGGACGGCTGCCGAAAGTCCGCGTAAAAACGCCCCCCGGGCCCAAAGTTTCACCGTGCAAAATTTCCGGTGCGGTTATTATGAAACTAGAATATATTCCGCAGATTCTGAAACTTACTGCGATAGTTAGACTCTTTTAGTTGCTTGGGAATCGTCGTTTGAAGATGGGCATGTGAAACTGCGAGAAAAATTTTGAGAGCGCAGGACGGCTGCCGAAAGTCCGCGTAAAAACGCCCCCCGGGCCCAAAGTTTCACCGTGCAAAATTTCCGGTGCGGTTATTATGAAACTAGAATACATTTCGCAGATTCTGAAAGTTATTGCGATAGTTAGACTCTTTTAGTTGCTTGGGAATCGTCGTTTGAAGATGGGCATGTGAAACTGCGAGAAAAATTTTGAGAGCGCAGGACGGCTGCCGAAAGTCCGCGTAAAAACGCCCCCCGGGCCTAAAGTTTCACCGTGCAAAATTCCCGTGATGTTATTATGAAACTAGAATACATTTCGCAGATTCTGAAAGTTATTGCGATAGTTAGACTCTTTTAGTTGCTTGGGAATCGTCGTTTGAAGATGGGCATGTGAAACTGCGAGAAAAATTTTGAGAGCGCAGGACGGCTGCCGAAAGTCCGCGTAAAAACGCCCCCCGGGCCTAAAGTTTCACCGTGCAAAATTCCCGTGATGTTATTATGAAACTAGAATACATTTCGCAGATTCTGAAACTTACTGCGATAGTTAGACTCTTTTAGTTGCTTGGGAATCGTCGTTTGAAGATGGGCATGTGAAACTGCGAAAAAATTTTTGAGAGCGCAGGACGGCTGCCGAAAGTCCGCGTAAAAACGCCCCCCGGGCCCAAAGTTTCACCGTGCAAAATTTCCGGTGCGGTTATTATGAAACTAGAATACATTTCGCAGATTCTGAAAGTTATTGCGATAGTTAGACTCTTTTAGTTGCTTGGGAATCGTCGTTTGAAGATGGGCATGTGAAACTGCGAAAAAAATTTTGAGAGCGCAGGACGGCTGCCGAAAGTCCGCGTAAAAACGCCCCCCGGGCCCAAAGTTTCACCGTGCAAAATTTCCGGTGCGGTTATTATGAAACTAGAATATATTCCGCAGATTCTGAAACTTACTGCGATAGTTAGACTCTTTTAGTTGCTTGGGAATCGTCGTTTGAAGATGGGCATGTGAAACTGCGAGAAAAATTTTGAGAGCGCAGGACGGCTGCCGAAAGTCCGCGTAAAAACGCCCCCCGGGCCCAAAGTTTCACCGTGCAAAATTTCCGGTGCGGTTATTATGAAACTAGAATATATTCCGCAGATTCTGAAACTTACTGCGATAGTTAGACTCTTTTAGTTGCTTGGGAATCGTCGTTTGAAGATGGGCATGTGAAACTGCGAAAAAAATTTTGAGAGCGCAGGACGGCTGCCGAAAGTCCGCGTAAAAACGCCCCCCGGGCCCAAAGTTTCACCGTGCAAAATTTCCGGTGCGGTTATTATGAAACTAGAATACATTTCGCAGATTCTGAAAGTTATTGCGATAGTTAGACTCTTTTAGTTGCTTGGGAATCGTCGTTTGAAGATGGGCATGTGAAACTGCGAGAAAAATTTTGAGAGCGCAGGACGGCTGCCGAAAGTCCGCGTAAAAACGCCCCCCGGGCCTAAAGTTTCACCGTGCAAAATTCCCGTGATGTTATTATGAAACTAGAATACATTTCGCAGATTCTGAAACTTACTGCGATAGTTAGACTCTTTTAGTTGCTTGGGAATCGTCGTTTGAAGATGGGCATGTGAAACTGCGAGAAAAATTTTGAGAGCGCAGGACGGCTGCCGAAAGTCCGCGTAAAAACGCCCCCCGGGCCCAAAGTTTCACCGTGCAAAATTTCCGGTGCGGTTATTATGAAACTAGAATATATTCCGCAGATTCTGAAACTTACTGCGATAGTTAGACTCTTTTAGTTGCTTGGGAATCGTCGTTTGAAGATGGGCATGTGAAACTGCGAGAAAAATTTTGAGAGCGCAGGACGGCTGCCGAAAGTCCGCGTAAAAACGCCCCCCGGGCCCAAAGTTTCACCGTGCAAAATTTCCGGTGCGGTTATTATGAAACTAGAATACATTTCGCAGATTCTGAAAGTTATTGCGATAGTTAGACTCTTTTAGTTGCTTGGGAATCGTCGTTTGAAGATGGGCATGTGAAACTGCGAGAAAAATTTTGAGAGCGCAGGACGGCTGCCGAAAGTCCGCGTAAAAACGCCCCCCGGGCCTAAAGTTTCACCGTGCAAAATTCCCGGTGATGTTATTATGAAACTAGAATACATTTCGCAGATTCTGAAACTTACTGCGATAGTTAGACTCTTTTAGTTGCTTGGGAATCGTCGTTTGAAGATGGGCATGTGAAACTGCGAGAAAAATTTTGAGAGCGCAGGACGGCTGCCGAAAGTCCGCGTAAAAACGCCCCCCGGGCCCAAAGTTTCACCGTGCAAAATTTCCGGTGCGGTTATTATGAAACTAGAATATATTCCGCAGATTCTGAAACTTACTGCGATAGTTAGACTCTTTTAGTTGCTTGGGAATCGTCGTTTGAAGATGGGCATGTGAAACTGCGAAAAAATTTTTGAGAGCGCAGGACGGCTGCCGAAAGTCCGCGTAAAAACGCCCCCCGGGCCCAAAGTTTCACCGTGCAAAATTTCCGGTGCGGTTATTATGAAACTAGAAAACATTTCGCAGATTCTGAAAGTTATTGCGATAGTTAGACTCTTTTAGTTGCTTGGGAATCGTCGTTTGAAGATGGGCATGTGAAACTGCGAGAAAAATTTTGAGAGCGCAGGACGGCTGCCGAAAGTCCGCGTAAAAACGCCCCCCGGGCCTAACGTTTCACCGTGCAAAATTCCCGGTGATGTTATTATGAAACTAGAATACATTTCGCAGATTCTGAAACTTACTGCGATAGTTAGACTCTTTTAGTTGCTTGGGAATCGTCGTTTGAAGATGGGCATGTGAAACTGCGAGAAAAATTTTGAGAGCGCAGGACGGCTGCCGAAAGTCCGCGTAAAAACGCCCCCCGGGCCCAAAGTTTCACCGTGCAAAATTTCCGGTGCGGTTATTATGAAACTAGAATATATTCCGCAGATTCTGAAACTTACTGCGATAGTTAGACTCTTTTAGTTGCTTGGGAATCGTCGTTTGAAGATGGGCATGTGAAACTGCGAGAAAAATTTTGAGAGCGCAGGACGGCTGCCGAAAGTCCGCGTAAAAACGCCCCCCGGGCCCAAAGTTTCACCGTGCAAAATTTCCGGTGCGGTTATTATGAAACTAGAATACATTTCGCAGATTCTGAAAGTTATTGCGATAGTTAGACTCTTTTAGTTGCTTGGGAATCGTCGTTTGAAGATGGGCATGTGAAACTGCGAGAAAAATTTTGAGAGCGCAGGACGGCTGCCGAAAGTCCGCGTAAAAACGCCCCCCGGGCCTATAGTTTCACCGTGCAAAATTCCCGGTGATGTTATTATGAAACTAGAATACATTTCGCAGATTCTGAAACTTACTGCGATAGTTAGACTCTTTTAGTTGCTTGGGAATCGTCGTTTGAAGATGGGCATGTGAAACTGCGAGAAAAATTTTGAGAGCGCAGGACGGCTGCCGAAAGTCCGCGTAAAAACGCCCCCCGGGCCCAAAGTTTCACCGTGCAAAATTTCCGGTGCGGTTATTATGAAACTAGAATATATTCCGCAGATTCTGAAACTTACTGCGATAGTTAGACTCTTTTAGTTGCTTGGGAATCGTCGTTTGAAGATGGGCATGTGAAACTGCGAAAAAAATTTTGAGAGCGCAGGACGGCTGCCGAAAGTCCGCGTAAAAACGCCCCCCGGGCCCAAAGTTTCACCGTGCAAAATTTCCGGTGCGGTTATTATGAAACTAGAATACATTTCGCAGATTCTGAAAGTTATTGCGATAGTTAGACTCTTTTAGTTGCTTGGGAATCGTCGTTTGAAGATGGGCATGTGAAACTGCGAGAAAAATTTTGAGAGCGCAGGACGGCTGCCGAAAGTCCGCGTAAAAACGCCCCCCGGGCCTAAAGTTTCACCGTGCAAAATTCCCGGTGATGTTATTATGAAACTAGAATACATTTCGCAGATTCTGAAACTTACTGCGATAGTTAGACTCTTTTAGTTGCTTGGGAATCGTCGTTTGAAGATGGGCATGTGAAACTGCGAGAAAAATTTTGAGAGCGCAGGACGGCTGCCGAAAGTCCGCGTAAAAACGCCCCCCGGGCCCAAAGTTTCACCGTGCAAAATTTCCGGTGCGGTTATTATGAAACTAGAATATATTCCGCAGATTCTGAAACTTACTGCGATAGTTAGACTCTTTTAGTTGCTTGGGAATCGTCGTTTGAAGATGGGCATGTGAAACTGCGAGAAAAATTTTGAGAGCGCAGGACGGCTGCCGAAAGTCCGCGTAAAAACGCCCCCCGGGCCCAAAGTTTCACCGTGCAAAATTTCCGGTGCGGTTATTATGAAACTAGAATACATTTCGCAGATTCTGAAAGTTATTGCGATAGTTAGACTCTTTTAGTTGCTTGGGAATCGTCGTTTGAAGATGGGCATGTGAAACTGCGAGAAAAATTTTGAGAGCGCAGGACGGCTGCCGAAAGTCCGCGTAAAAACGCCCCCCGGGCCTAAAGTTTCACCGTGCAAAATTCCCGGTGATGTTATTATGAAACTAGAATACATTTCGCTGATTCTGAAACTTACTGCGATAGTTAGACTCTTTTAGTTGCTTGGGAATCGTCGTTTGAAGATGGGCATGTGAAACTGCGAGAAAAATTTTGAGAGCGCAGGACGGCTGCCGAAAGTCCGCGTAAAAACGCCCCCCGGGCCCAAAGTTTCACCGTGCAAAATTTCCGGTGCGGTTATTATGAAACTAGAATATATTCCGCAGATTCTGAAACTTACTGCGATAGTTAGACTCTTTTAGTTGCTTGGGAATCGTCGTTTGAAGATGGGCATGTGAAACTGCGAAAAAAATTTTGAGAGCGCAGGACGGCTGCCGAAAGTCCGCGTAAAAACGCCCCCCGGGCCCAAAGTTTCACCGTGCAAAATTTCCGGTGATGTTATTATGAAACTAGAATACATTTCGCAGATTCTGAAAGTTATTGAAATAGTTAGACTCTTTTAGTTGCTTGGGAATCGTCGTTTGAAGATGGGCATGTGAAACTGCGAGAAAAATTTTGAGAGCGCAGGACGGCTGCCGAAAGTCCGCGTAAAAACGCCCCCCGGGCCTAAAGTTTCACCGTGCAAAATTCCCGGTGATGTTATTATGAAACTAGAATACATTTCGCAGATTCTGAAACTTACTGCGATAGTTAGACTCTTTTAGTTGCTTGGGAATCGTCGTTTGAAGATGGGCATGTGAAACTGCGAGAAAAATTTTGAGAGCGCAGGACGGCTTCCGAAAGTCCGCGTAAAAACGCCCCCCGGGCCCAAAGTTTCACCGTGCAAAATTTCCGGTGCGGTTATTATGAAACTAGAATATATTCCGCAGATTCTGAAACTTACTGCGATAGTTAGACTCTTTTAGTTGCTTGGGAATCGTCGTTTGAAGATGGGCATGTGAAACTGCGAAAAAAATTTTGAGAGCGCAGGACGGCTGCCGAAAGTCCGCGTAAAAACGCCCCCCGGGCCCAAAGTTTCACCGTGCAAAATTTCCGGTGCGGTTATTATGAAACTAGAATACATTTCGCAGATTCTGAAAGTTATTGCGATAGTTAGACTCTTTTAGTTGCTTGGGAATCGTCGTTTGAAGATGGGCATGTGAAACTGCGAGAAAAATTTTGAGAGCGCAGGACGGCTGCCGAAAGTCCGCGTAAAAACGCCCCCCGGGCCTAAAGTTTCACCGTGCAAAATTCCCGGTGATGTTATTATGAAACTAGAATACATTTCGCAGATTCTGAAACTTACTGCGATAGTTAGACTCTTTTAGTTGCTTGGGAATCGTCGTTTGAAGATGGGCATGTGAAACTGCGAGAAAAATTTTGAGAGCGCAGGACGGCTGCCGAAAGTCCGCGTAAAAACGCCCCCCGGGCCCAAAGTTTCACCGTGCAAAATTTCCGGTGCGGTTATTATGAAACTAGAATATATTCCGCAGATTCTGAAACTTACTGCGATAGTTAGACTCTTTTAGTTGCTTGGGAATCGTCGTTTGAAGATGGGCATGTGAAACTGCGAAAAAAATTTTGAGAGCGCAGGACGGCTGCCGAAAGTCCGCGTAAAAACGCCCCCCGGGCCCAAAGTTTCACCGTGCAAAATTTCCGGTGCGGTTATTATGAAACTAGAATACATTTCGCAGATTCTGAAAGTTATTGCGATAGTTAGACTCTTTTAGTTGCTTGGGAATCGTCGTTTGAAGATGGGCATGTGAAACTGCGAGAAAAATTTTGAGAGCGCAGGACGGCTGCCGAAAGTCCGCGTAAAAACGCCCCCCGGGCCTAAAGTTTCACCGTGCAAAATTCCCGGTGATGTTATTATGAAACTAGAATACATTTCGCAGATTCTGTAACTTACTGCGATAGTTAGACTCTTTTAGTTGCTTGGGAATCGTCGTTTGAAGATGGGCATGTGAAACTGCGAGAAAAATTTTGAGAGCGCAGGACGGCTGCCGAAAGTCCGCGTAAAAATGCCCCCCGGGCCCCAACTTTCACCGTGCAAAATTTCCGGTGCGGTTATTATGAAACTAGAATACATTCCGCAGATTCTGAAACTTACTGCGATAGTTAGACTCTTTTAGTTGCTTGGGAATCGTCGTTTGAAGATGGGCATGTGAAACTGCGAGAAAAATTTTGAGAGCGCAGGACGGCTGCCGAAAGTCCGCGTAAAAACGCCCCCCGGGCCCAAAGTTTCACCGTGCAAAATTTCCGGTGCGGTTATTATGAAACTAGAATACATTTCGCAGATTCTGAAAGTTATTGCGATAGTTAGACTCTTTTAGTTGCTTGGGAATCGTCGTTTGAAGATGGGCATGTGAAACTGCGAGAAAAATTTTGAGAGCGCAGGACGGCTGCCGAAAGTCCGCGTAAAAACGCCCCCCGGGCCTAAAGTTTCACCGTGCAAAATTCCCGGTGATGTTATTATGAAACTAGAATACATTTCGCAGATTCTGAAACTTACTGCGATAGTTAGACTCTTTTAGTTGCTTGGGAATCGTCGTTTGAAGATGGGCATGTGAAACTGCGAGAAAAATTTTGAGAGCGCAGGACGGCTGCCGAAAGTCCGCGTAAAAACGCCCCCCGGGCCCAAAGTTTCACTGTGCAAAATTTCCGGTGCGGTTATTATGAAACTAGAATATATTCCGCAGATTCTGAAACTTACTGCGATAGTTAGACTCTTTTAGTTGCTTGGGAATCGTCGTTTGAAGATGGGCATGTGAAACTGCGAAAAAAATTTTGAGAGCGCAGGACGGCTGCCGAAAGTCCGCGTAAAAACGCCCCCCGGGCCCAAATTTTCACCGTACAAAATTTCCGGTGCGGTTATTATGAAACTAGAATACATTTCGCAGATTCTGAAAGTTATTGCGATAGTTAGACTCTTTTAGTTGCTTGGGAATCGTCGTTTGAAGATGGGCATGTGAAACTGCGAGAAAAATTTTGAGAGCGCAGGACGGCTGCCGAAAGTTCGCGTAAAAACGCCCCCCGGGCCTAAAGTTTCACCGTGCAAAATTCCCGGTGATGTTATTATGAAACTAGAATACATTTCGCAGATTCTGAAACTTACTGCGATAGTTAGACTCTTTTAGTTGCTTGGGAATCGTCGTTTGAAGATGGGCATGTGAAACTGCGAGAAAAATTTTGAGAGCGCAGGACGGCTGCCGAAAGTCCGCGTAAAAACGCCCCCCGGGCCCAAAGTTTCACCGTGCAAAATTTCCGGTGCGGTTATTATGAAACTAGAATATATTCCGCAGATTCTGAAACTTACTGCGATAGTTAGACTCTTTTAGTTGCTTGGGAATCGTCGTTTGAAGATGGGCATGTGAAACTGCGAGAAAAATTTTGAGAGCGCAGGACGGCTGCCGAAAGTCCGCGTAAAAACACCCCCCGGGCCCAAAGTTTCACCGTGCAAAATTTCCGGTGCGGTTATTATGAAACTAGAATACATTTCGCAGATTCTGAAAGTTATTGCGATAGTTAGACTCTTTTAGTTGCTTGGGAATCGTCGTTTGAAGATGGGCATGTGAAACTGCGAGAAAAATTTTGAGAGCGCAGGACGGCTGCCGAAAGTCCGCGTAAAAACGCCCCCCGGGCCTAAAGTTTCACCGTGCAAAATTCCCGGTGATGTTATTATGAAACTAGAATACATTTCGCAGATTCTGAAACTTACTGCGATAGTTAGACTCTTTTAGTTGCTTGGGAATCGTCGTTTGAAGATGGGCATGTGAAACTGCGAGAAAAATTTTGAGAGCGCAGGACGGCTGCCGAAAGTCCGCGTAAAAACGCCCCCCGGGCCCAAAGTTTCACCGTGCAAAATTTCCGGTGCGGTTATTATGAAACTAGAATATATTCCGCAGATTCTGAAACTTACTGCGATAGTTAGACTCTTTTAGTTGCTTGGGAATCGTCGTTTGAAGATGGGCATGTGAAACTGCGAAAAAAATTTTGAGAGCGCAGGACGGCTGCCGAAAGTCCGCGTAAAAACGCCCCCCGGGCCCAAAGTTTCACCGTGCAAAATATCCGGTGCGGTTATTATGAAACTAGAATATATTCCGCAGATTCTGAAACTTACTGCGATAGTTAGACTCTTTTAGTTGCTTGGGAATCGTCGTTTGAAGATGGGCATGTGAAACTGCGAGAAAAATTTTGAGAGCGCAGGACGGCTGCCGAAAGTCTGCGTAAAAACGCCCCCCGGGCCTAAAGTTTCACCGTGCAAAATTCCCGGTGATGTTATTATGAAACTAGAATACATTTCGCAGATTCTGAAAGTTATTGCGATAGTTAGACTCTTTTAGTTGCTTGGGAATCGTCGTTTGAAGATGGGCATGTGAAACTGCGAGAAAAATTTTGAGAGCGCAGGACGGCTGCCGAAAGTCCGCGTAAAAACGCCCCCCGGGCCTAAAGTTTCACCGTGCAAAATTCCCGGTGATGTTATTATGAAACTAGAATACATTTCGCAGATTCTGAAACTTACTGCGATAGTTAGACTCTTTTAGTTGCTTGGGAATCGTCGTTTGAAGATGGGCATGTGAAACTGCGAGAAAAATTTTGAGAGCGCAGGACGGCTGCCGAAAGTCCGCGTAAAAACGCTCCCGGGCCCAAAGTTTCACCGTGCAAAATTTCCGGTGCGGTTATTATGAAACTAGAATATATTCCGCAGATTCTGAAACTTACTGCGATAGTTAGACTCTTTTAGTTGCTTGGGAATCGTCGTTTGAAGATGGGCATGTGAAACTGCGAAAAAAATTTTGAGAGCGCAGGACGGCTGCCGAAAGTCCGCGTAAAAACGCCCCCCGGGCCCAAAGTTTCACCGTGCAAAATTTCCGGTGCGGTTATTATGAAACTAGAATACATTTCGCAGATTCTGAAAGTTATTGCGATAGTTAGACTCTTTTAGTTGCTTGGGAATCGTCGTTTGAAGATGGGCATGTGAAACTGCGAGAAAAATTTTGAGAGCGCAGGACGGCTGCCGAAAGTCCGCGTAAAAACGCCCCCCGGGCCTAAAGTTTCACCGTGCAAAATTCCCGGTGATGTTATTATGAAACTAGAATACATTTCGCAGATTCTGAAACTTACTGCAATAGTTAGACTATTTTAGTTGCTTGGGAATCGTCGTTTGAAGATGGGCATGTGAAACTGCGAGAAAAATTTTGAGAGCGCAGGACGGCTGCCGAAAGTCCGCGTAAAAACGCCCCCCGGGCCCAAAGTTTCACCGTGCAAAATTTCCGGTGCGGTTATTATGAAACTAGAATATATTCCGCAGATTCTGAAACTTACTGCGAGAGTTAGACTCTTTTAGTTGCTTGGGAATCGTCGTTTGAAGATGGGCATGTGAAACTGCGAAAAAAATTTTGAGAGCGCAGGACGGCTGCCGAAAGTCCGCGTAAAAACGCCCCCCGGGCCCAAAGTTTCACCGTGCAAAATTTCCGGTGCGGTTATTATGAAACTAGAATACATTTCGCAGATTCTGAAAGTTATTGCGATAGTTAGACTCTTTTAGTTGCTTGGGAATCGTCGTTTGAAGATGGGCATGTGAAACTGCGAGAAAAATTTTGAGAGGGCAGGACGGCTGCCGAAAGTCCGCGTAAAAACGCCCCCCGGGCCTAAAGTTTCACCGTGCAAAATTCCCGGTGATGTTATTATGAAACTAGAATACATTTCGCAGATTCTGAAACTTACTGCGATAGTTAGACTCTTTTAGTTGCTTGGGAATCTTCGTTTGAAGATGGGCATGTGAAACTGCGAGAAAAATTTTGAGAGCGCAGGACGGCTGCCGAAAGTCCGCGTAAAAACGCCCCCCGGGCCCAAAGTTTCACCGTGCAAAATTTCCGGTGCGGTTATTATGAAACTAGAATATATTCCGCAGATTCTGAAACTTACTGCGATAGTTAGACTCTTTTAGTTGCTTGGGAATCGTCGTTTGAAGATGGGCATGTGAAACTGCGAGAAAAATTTTGAGAGCGCAGGACGGCTGCCGAAAGTCCGCGTAAAAACGCCCCCCGGGCCCAAAGTTTCACCGTGCAAAATTTCCGGTGCGGTTATTATGAAACTAGAATACATTTCGCAGATTCTGAAAGTTATTGCGATAGTTAGACTCTTTTAGTTGCTTGGGAACCGTCGTTTGAAGATGGGCATGTGAAACTGCGAGAAAAATTTTGAGAGCGCAGGACGGCTGCCGAAAGTCCGCGTAAAAACGCCCCCCGGGCCTAAAGTTTCACCGTGCAAAATTCCCGGTGATGTTATTATGAAACTAGAATACATTTCGCAGATTCTGAAACTTACTGCGATAGTTAGACTCTTTTAGTTGCTTGGGAATCGTCGTTTGAAGATGGGCATGTGAAACTGCGAGAAAAATTTTGAGAGCGCAGGACGGCTGCCGAAAGTCCGCGTAAAAACGCCCCCCGGGCCCAAAGTTTCACCGTGCAAAATTTCCGGTGCGGTTATTATGAAACTAGAATATATTCCGCAGATTCTGAAACTTACTGCGATAGTTAGACTCTTTTAGTTGCTTGGGAATCGTCGTTTGAAGATGGGCATGTGAAACTGCGAAAAAAATTTTGAGAGCGCAGGACGGCTGCCGAAAGTCCGCGTAAAAACGCCCCCCGGGCCCAAAGTTTCACCGTGCAAAATTTCCGGTGCGGTTATTATGAAACTAGAATACATTTCGCAGATTCTGAAAGTTATTGCGATAGTTAGACTCTTTTAGTTGCTTGGGAATCGTCGTTTGAAGATGGGCATGTGAAACTGCGAGAAAAATTTTGAGAGCGCAGGACGGCTGCCGAAAGTCCGCGTAAAAACGCCCCCCGGGCCTAAAGTTTCACCGTGCAAAATTCCCGGTGATGTTATTATGAAACTAGAATACATTTCGCAGATTCTGAAACTTACTGCGATAGTTAGACTCTTTTAGTTGCTTGGGAATCGTCGTTTGAAGATGGGCATGTGAAACTGCGAGAAAAATTTTGAGAGCGCAGGACGGCTGCCGAAAGTCCGCGTAAAAACGCCCCCCGGGCCCAAAGTTTCACCGTGCAAAATTTCCGGTGCGGTTATTATGAAACTAGAATATATTCCGCAGATTCTGAAACTTACTGCGATAGTTAGACTCTTTTAGTTGCTTGGGAATCGTCGTTTGAAGATGGGCATGTGAAACTGCGAGAAAAATTTTGAGAGCGCAGGACGGCTGCCGAAAGTCCGCGTAAAAACGCCCCCCGAGCCCAAAGTTTCACCGTGCAAAATTTCCGGTGCGGTTATTATGAAACTAGAATACATTTCGCAGATTCTGAAAGTTATTGCGATAGTTAGACTCTTTTAGTTGCTTGGGAATCGTCGTTTGAAGATGGGCATGTGAAACTGCGAGAAAAATTTTGAGAGCGCAGGACGGCTGCCGAAAGTCCGCGTAAAAACGCCCCCCGGGCCTAAAGTTTCACCGTGCAAAATTCCCGGTGATGTTATTATGAAACTAGAATACATTTCGCAGATTCTGAAACTTACTGCGATAGTTAGACTCTTTTAGTTGCTTGGGAATCGTCGTTTGAAGATGGGCATGTGAAACTGCGAGAAAAATTTTGAGAGCGCAGGACGGCTGCCGAAAGTCCGCGTAAAAACGCCCCCCGGGCCCAAAGTTTCACCGTGCAAAATTTCCGGTGCGGTTATTATGAAACTAGAATATATTCCGCAGATTCTGAAACTTACTGCGATAGTTAGACTCTTTTAGTTGCTTGGGAATCGTCGTTTGAAGATGGGCATGTGAAACTGCGAAAAAAATTTTGAGAGCGCAGGACGGCTGCCGAAAGTCCGCGTAAAAACGCCCCCCGGGCCCAAAGTTTCACCGTGCAAAATTTCCGGTGCGGTTATTATGAAACTAGAATACATTTCGCAGATTCTGAAAGTTATTGCGATAGTTAGACTCTTTTAGTTGCTTGGGAATCGTCGTTTGAAGATGGGCATGTGAAACTGCGAGAAAAATTTTGAGAGCGCAGGACGGCTGCCGAAAGTCCGCGTAAAAACGCCCCCCGGGCCTAAAGTTTCACCGTGCAAAATTCCCGGTGATGTTATTATGAAACTAGAATACATTTCGCAGATTCTGAAACTTACTGCGATAGTTAGACTCTTTTAGTTGCTTGGGAATCGCCGTTTGAAGATGGGCATGTGAAACTGCGAGAAAAATTTTGAGAGCGCAGGACGGCTGCCGAAAGTCCGCGTAAAAACGCCCCCCGGGCCCAAAGTTTCACCGTGCAAAATTTCCGGTGCGGTTATTATGAAACTAGAATATATTCCGCAGATTCTGAAACTTACTGCGATAGTTAGACTCTTTTAGTTGCTTGGGAATCGTCGTTTGAAGATGGGCATGTGAAACTGCGAGAAAAATTTTGAGAGCGCAGGACGGCTGCCGAAAGTCCGCGTAAAAACGCCCCCCGGGCCCAAAGTTTCACCGTGCAAAATTTCCGGTGCGGTTATTATGAAACTAGAATACATTTCGCAGATTCTGAAAGTTATTGCGATAGTTAGACTCTTTTAGTTGCTTGGGAATCGTCGTTTGAAGATGGGCATGTGAAACTGCGAGAAAAATTTTGAGAGCGCAGGACGGCTGCCGAAAGTCCGCGTAAAAACGCCCCCCGGGCCTAAAGTTTCACCGTGCAAAATTCCCGGTGATGTTATTATGAAACTAGAATACATTTCGCAGATTCTGAAACTTACTGCGATAGTTAGACTCTTTTAGTTGCTTGGGAATCGTCGTTTGAAGATGGGCATGTGAAACTGCGAGAAAAATTTTGAGAGCGCAGGACGGCTGCCGAAAGTCCGTGTAAAAACGCCCCCCGGGCCCAAAGTTTCACCGTGCAAAATTTCCGGTGCGGTTATTATGAAACTAGAATATATTCCGCAGATTCTGAAACTTACTGCGATAGTTAGACTCTTTTAGTTGCTTGGGAATCGTCGTTTGAAGATGGGCATGTGAAACTGCGAAAAAAATTTTGAGAGCGCAGGACGGCTGCCGAAAGTCCGCGTAAAAACGCCCCCCGGGCCCAAAGTTTCACCGTGCAAAATTTCCGGTGCGGTTATTATGAAACTAGAATATATTCCGCAGATTCTGAAACTTACTGCGATAGTTAGACTCTTTTAGTTGCTTGGGAATCGTCGTTTGAAGATGGGCATGTGAAACTGCGAGAAAAATTTTGAGAGCGCAGGACGGCTGCCGAAAGTCCGCGTAAAAACGCCCCCCGGGCCCAAAGTTTCACCGTGCAAAATTTCCGGTGCGGTTATTATGAAACTAGAATATATTCCGCAGATTCTGAAACTTACTGCGATAGTTAGACTCTTTTAGTTGCTTGGGAATCGTCGTTTGAAGATGGGCATGTGAAACTGCGAAAAAAATTTTGAGAGCGCAGGACGGCTGCCGAAAGTCCGCGTAAAAACGCCCCCCGGGCCCAAAGTTTCACCGTGCAAAATTTCCGGTGCGGTTATTATGAAACTAGAATACATTTCGCAGATTCTGAAAGTTATTGCGATAGTTAGACTCTTTTAGTTGCTTGGGAATCGTCGTTTGAAGATGGGCATGTGAAACTGCGAGAAAAATTTTGAGAGCGCAGGACGGCTGCCGAAAGTCCGCGTAAAAACGCCCCCCGGGCCTAAAGTTTCACCGTGCAAAATTCCCGGTGATGTTATTATGAAACTAGAATACATTTCGCAGATTCTGAAACTTACTGCGATAGTTAGACTCTTTTAGTTGCTTGGGAATCGTCGTTTGAAGATGGGCATGTGAAACTGCGAGAAAAATTTTGAGAGCGCAGGACGGCTGCCGAAAGTCCGCGTAAAAACGCCCCCCGGGCCCAAAGTTTCACCGTGCAAAATTTCCGGTGCGGTTATTATGAAACTAGAATATATTCCGCAGATTCTGAAACTTACTGCGATAGTTAGACTCTTTTAGTTGCTTGGGAATCGTCGTTTGAAGATGGGCATGTGAAACTGCGAGAAAAATTTTGAGAGCGCAGGACGGCTGCCGAAAGTCCGCGTAAAAACGCCCCCCGGGCCCAAAGTTTCACCGTGCAAAATTTCCGGTGCGGTTATTATGAAACTAGAATACATTTCGCAGATTCTGAAAGTTATTGCGATAGTTAGACTCTTTTAGTTGCTTGGGAATCGTCGTTTAAAGATGGGCATGTGAAACTGCGAGAAAAATTTTGAGAGCGCAGGACGGCTGCCGAAAGTCCGCGTAAAAACGCCCCCCGGGCCTAAAGTTTCACCGTGCAAAATTCCCGGTGATGTTATTATGAAACTAGAATACATTTCGCAGATTCTGAAACTTACTGCGATAGTTAGACTCTTTTAGTTGCTTGGGAATCGTCGTTTGAAGATGGGCATGTGAAACTGCGAGAAAAATTTTGAGAGCGCAGGACGGCTGCCGAAAGTCCGCGTAAAAACGCCCCCCGGGCCCAAAGTTTCACCGTGCAAAATTTCCGGTGCGGTTATTATGAAACTAGAATATATTCCGCAGATTCTGAAACTTACTGCGATAGTTAGACTCTTTTAGTTGCTTGGGAATCGTCGTTTGAAGATGGGCATGTGAAACTGCGAAAAAAATTTTGAGAGCGCAGGACGGCTGCCGAAAGTCCGCGTAAAAACGCCCCCCGGGCCCAAAGTTTCACCGTGCAAAATTTCCGGTGCGGTTATTATGAAACTAGAATACATTTCGCAGATTCTGAAAGTTATTGCGATAGTTAGACTCTTTTAGTTGCTTGGGAATCGTCGTTTGAAGATGGGCATGTGAAACTGCGAGAAAAATTTTGAGAGCGCAGGACGGCTGCCGAAAGTCCGCGTAAAAACGCCCCCCGGGCCTAAAGTTTCACCGTGCAAAATTCCCGGTGATGTTATTATGAAACTAGAATACATTTCGCAGATTCTGAAACTTACTGCGATAGTTAGACTCTTTTAGTTGCTTGGGAATCGTCGTTTGAAGATGGGCATGTGAAACTGCGAGAAAAATTTTGAGAGCGCAGGACGGCTGCCGAAAGTCCGCGTAAAAACGCCCCCCGGGCCCAAAGTTTCACCGTGCAAAATTTCCGGTGCGGTTATTATGAAACTAGAATATATTCCGCAGATTCTGAAACTTACTGCGATAGTTAGACTCTTTTAGTTGCTTGGGAATCGTCGTTAAAAGATGGGCATGTGAAACTGCGAGAAAAATTTTGAGAGCGCAGGACGGCTGCCGAAAGTCCGCGTAAAAACGCCCCCCGGGCCCAAAGTTTCACCGTGCAAAATTTCCGGTGCGGTTATTATGAAACTAGAATATATTCCGCAGATTCTGAAACTTACTGCGATAGTTAGACTCTTTTAGTTGCTTGGGAATCGTCGTTTGAAGATGGGCATGTGAAACTGCGAGAAAAATTTTGAGAGCGCAGGACGGCTGCCGAAAGTCCGCGTAAAAACGCCCCCCGGGCCCAAAGTTTCACCGTGCAAAATTTCCGGTGCGGTTATTATGAAACTAGAATATATTCCGCAGATTCTGAAACTTACTGCGATAGTTAGACTCTTTTAGTTGCTTGGGAATCGTCGTTTGAAGATGGGCATGTGAAACTGCGAAAAAAATTTTGAGAGCGCAGGACGGCTGCCGAAAGTCCGCGTAAAAACGCCCCCCGGGCCCAAAGTTTCACCGTGCAAAATTTCCGGTGCGGTTATTATGAAACTAGAATACATTTCGCAGATTCTGAAAGTTATTGCGATAGTTAGACTCTTTTAGTTGCTTGGGAATCGTCGTTTGAAGATGGGCATGTGAAACTGCGAGAAAAATTTTGAGAGCGCAGGACGGCTGCCGAAAGTCCGCGTAAAAACGCCCCCCGGGCCTAAAGTTTCACCGTGCAAAATTCCCGGTGATGTTATTATGAAACTAGAATACATTTCGCAGATTCTGAAACTTACTGCGATAGTTAGACTCTTTTAGTTGCTTGGGAATCGTCGTTTGAAGATGGGCATGTGAAACTGCGAGAAAAATTTTGAGAGCGCAGGACGGCTGCCGAAAGTCCGCGTAAAAACGCCCCCCGGGCCCAAAGTTTCACCGTGCAAAATTTCCGGTGCGGTTATTATGAAACTAGAATATATTCCGCAGATTCTGAAACTTACTGCGATAGTTAGACTCTTTTAGTTGCTTGGGAATCGTCGTTTGAAGATGGGCATGTGAAACTGCGAGAAAAATTTTGAGAGCGCAGGGCGGCTGCCGAAAGTCCGCGTAAAAACGCCCCCCGGGCCCAAAGTTTCACCGTGCAAAATTTCCGGTGCGGTTATTATGAAACTAGAATACATTTCGCAGATTCTGAAAGTTATTGCGATAGTTAGACTCTTTTAGTTGCTTGGGAATCGTCGTTTGAAGATGGGCATGTGAAACTGCGAGAAAAATTTTGAGAGCGCAGGACGGCTGCCGAAAGTCCGCGTAAAAACGCCCCCCGGGCCTAAAGTTTCACCGTGCAAAATTCCCGGTGATGTTATTATGAAACTAGAATACATTTCGCAGATTCTGAAACTTACTGCGATAGTTAGACTCTTTTAGTTGCTTGGGAATCGTCGTTTGAAGATGGGCATGTGAAACTGCGAGAAAAATTTTGAGAGCGCAGGACGGCTGCCGAAAGTCCGCGTAAAAACGCCCCCCGGGCCCAAAGTTTCACCGTGCAAAATTTCCGGTGCGGTTATTATGAAACTAGAATATATTCCGCAGATTCTGAAACTTACTGCGATAGTTAGACTCTTTTAGTTGCTTGGGAATCGTCGTTTGAAGATGGGCATGTGAAACTGCGAAAAAAATTTTGAGAGCGCAGGACGGCTGCCGAAAGTCCGCGTAAAAACGCCCCCCGGGCCCAAAGTTTCACCGTGCAAAATTTCCGGTGCGGTTATTATGAAACTAGAATACATTTCGCAGATTCTGAAAGTTATTGCGATAGTTAGACTTTTTAGTTGCTTGGGAATCGTCGTTTGAAGATGGGCATGTGAAACTGCGAGAAAAATTTTGAGAGCGCAGGACGGCTGCCGAAAGTCCGCGTAAAAACGCCCCCCGGGCCTAAAGTTTCACCGTGCAAAATTCCCGGTGATGTTATTATGAAACTAGAATACATTTCGCAGATTCTGAAACTTACTGCGATAGTTAGACTCTTTTAGTTGCTTGGGAATCGTCGTTTGAAGATGGGCATGTGAAACTGCGAGAAAAATTTTGAGAGCGCAGGACGGCTGCCGAAAGTCCGCGTAAAAACGCCCCCCGGGCCCAAAGTTTCACCGTGCAAAATTTCCGGTGCGGTTATTATGAAACTAGAATATATTCCGCAGATTCTGAAACTTACTGCGATAGTTAGACTCTTTTAGTTGCTTGGGAATCGTCGTTTGAAGATGGGCATGTGAAACTGCGAGAAAAATTTTGAGAGCGCAGGACGGCTGCCGAAAGTCCGCGTAAAAACGCCCCCCGGGCCCAAAGTTTCACCGTGCAAAATTTCCGGTGCGGTTATTATGAAACTAGAATATATTCCGCAGATTCTGAAACTTACTGCGATAGTTAGACTCTTTTAGTTGCTTGGGAATCGTCGTTTGAAGATGGGCATGTGAAACTGCGAAAAAAATTTTGAGAGCGCAGGACGGCTGCCGAAAGTCCGCGTAAAAACGCCCCCCGGGCCCAAAGTTTCACCGTGTAAAATTTCCGGTGCGGTTATTATGAAACTAGAATACATTTCGCAGATTCTGAAAGTTATTGCGATAGTTAGACTCTTTTAGTTGCTTGGGAATCGTCGTTTGAAGATGGGCATGTGAAACTGCGAGAAAAATTTTGAGAGCGCAGGACGGCTGCCGAAAGTCCGCGTAAAAACGCCCCCCGGCCCTAAAGTTTCACCGTGCAAAATTCCCGGTGATGTTATTATGAAACTAGAATACATTTCGCAGATTCTGAAACTTACTGCGATAGTTAGACTCTTTTAGTTGCTTGGGAATCGTCGTTTGAAGATGGGCATGTGAAACTGCGAGAAAAATTTTGAGAGCGCAGGACGGCTGCCGAAAGTCCGCGTAAAAACGCCCCCCGGGCCCAAAGTTTCACCGTGCAAAATTTCCGGTGCGGTTATTATGAAACTAGAATATATTCCGCAGATTCTGAAACTTACTGCGATAGTTAGACTCTTTTAGTTGCTTGGGAATCGTCGTTTGAAGATGGGCATGTGAAACTGCGAGAAAAATTTTGAGAGCGCAGGACGGCTGCCGAAAGTCCGCGTAAAAACGCCCCCCGGGCCCAAAGTTTCACCGTGCAAAATTTCCGGTGCGGTTATTATGAAACTAGAATACATTTCGCAGATTCTGAAAGTTATTGCGATAGTTAGACTCTTTTAGTTGCTTGGGAATCGTCGTTTGAAGATGGGCATGTGAAACTGCGAGAAAAATTTTGAGAGCGCAGGACGGCTGCCGAAAGTCCGCGTAAAAACGCCCCCCGGGCCTAAAGTTTCACCGTGCAAAATTCCCGGTGATGTTATTATGAAACTAGAATACATTTCGCAGATTCTGAAACTTACTGCGATAGTTAGACTCTTTTAGTTGCTTGGGAATCGTCGTTTGAAGATGGGCATGTGAAACTGCGAGAAAAATTTTGAGAGCGCAGGACGGCTGCCGAAAGTCCGCGTAAAAACGCCCCCCGGGCCCAAAGTTTCACCGTGCAAAATTTCCGGTGCGGTTATTATGAAACTAGAATATATTCCGCAGATTCTGAAACTTACTGCGATAGTTAGACTCTTTTAGTTGCTTGGGAATCGTCGTTTGAAGATGGGCATGTGAAACTGCGAAAAAAATTTTGAGAGCGCAGGACGGCTGCCGAAAGTCCGCGTAAAAACGCCCCCCGGGCCCAGAGTTTCACCGTGCAAAATTTCCGGTGCGGTTATTATGAAACTAGAATACATTTCGCAGATTCTGAAAGTTATTGCGATAGTTAGACTCTTTTAGTTGCTTGGGAATCGTCGTTTGAAGATGGGCATGTGAAACTGCGAGAAAAATTTTGAGAGCGCAGGACGGCTGCCGAAAGTCCGCGTAAAAACGCCCCCCGGGCCTAAAGTTTCACCGTGCAAAATTCCCGGTGATGTTATTATGAAACTAGAATACATTTCGCAGATTCTGAAACTTACTGCGATAGTTAGACTCTTTTAGTTGCTTGGGAATCGTCGTTTGAAGATGGGCATGTGAAACTGCGAGAAAAATTTTGAGAGCGCAGGACGGCTGCCGAAAGTCCGCGTAAAAACACCCCCCGGGCCCAAAGTTTCACCGTGCAAAATTTCCGGTGCGGTTATTATGAAACTAGAATATATTCCGCAGATTCTGAAACTTACTGCGATAGTTAGACTCTTTTAGTTGCTTGGGAATCGTCGTTTGAAGATGGGCATGTGAAACTGCGAGAAAAATTTTGAGAGCGCAGGACGGCTGCCGAAAGTCCGCGTAAAAACGCCCCCCGGGCCCAAAGTTTCACCGTGCAAAATTTCCGGTGCGGTTATTATGAAACTAGAATACATTTCGCAGATTCTGAAAGTTATTGCGATAGTTAGACTCTTTTAGTTGCTTGGGAATCGTCGTTTGAAGATGGGCATGTGAAACTGCGAGAAAAATTTTGAGAGCGCAGGACGGCTGCCGAAAGTCCGTGTAAAAACGCCCCCCGGGCCTAAAGTTTCACCGTGCAAAATTCCCGGTGATGTTATTATGAAACTAGAATACATTTCGCAGATTCTGAAACTTACTGCGATAGTTAGACTCTTTTAGTTGCTTGGGAATCGTCGTTTGAAGATGGGCATGTGAAACTGCGAGAAAAATTTTGAGAGCGCAGGACGGCTGCCGAAAGTCCGCGTAAAAACGCCCCCCGGGCCCAAAGTTTCACCGTGCAAAATTTCCGGTGCGGTTATTATGAAACTAGAATATATTCCGCTGATTCTGAAACTTACTGCGATAGTTAGACTCTTTTAGTTGCTTGGGAATCGTCGTTTGAAGATGGGCATGTGAAACTGCGAAAAAAATTTTGAGAGCGCAGGACGGCTGCCGAAAGTCCGCGTAAAAACGCCCCCCGGGCCCAAAGTTTCACCGTGCAAAATTTCCGGTGCGGTTATTATGAAACTAGAATACATTTCGCAGATTCTGAAAGTTATTGCGATAGTTAGACTCTTTTAGTTGCTTGGGAATCGTCGTTTGAAGATGGGCATGTGAAACTGCGAGAAAAATTTTGAGAGCGCAGGACGGCTGCCGAAAAACCGCGTAAAAACGCCCCCCGGGCCTAAAGTTTCACCGTGCAAAATTCCCGGTGATATTATTATGAAACTAGAATACATTTCGCAGATTCTGAAACTTACTGCGATAGTTAGACTCTTTTAGTTGCTTGGGAATCGTCGTTTGAAGATGGGCATGTGAAACTGCGAGAAAAATTTTGAGAGCGCAGGACGGCTGCCGAAAGTCCGCGTAAAAACGCCCCCCGGGCCCAAAGTTTCACCGTGCAAAATTTCCGGTGCGGTTATTATGAAACTAGAATATATTCCGCAGATTCTGAAACTTACTGCGATAGTTAGACTCTTTTAGTTGCTTGGGAATCGTCGTTTGAAGATGGGCATGTGAAACTGCGAGAAAAATTTTGAGAGCGCAGGACGGCTGCCGAAAGTCCGCGTAAAAACGCCCCCCGGGCCCAAAGTTTCACCGTGCAAAATTTCCGGTGCGGTTATTATGAAACTAGAATACATTTCGCAGATTCTGAAAGTTATTGCGATAGTTAGACTCTTTTAGTTGCTTGGGAATCGTCGTTTGAAGATGGGCATGTGAAACTGCGAGAAAAATTTTGAGAGCGCAGGACGGCTGCCGAAAGTCCGCGTAAAAACGCCCCCCGGGCCTAAAGTTTCACCGTGCAAAATTCCCGGTGATGTTATTATGAAACTAGAATACATTTCGCAGATTCTGAAACTTACTGCGATAGTTAGACTCTTTTAGTTGCTTGGGAATCGTCGTTTGAAGATGGGCATGTGAAACTGCGAGAAAAATTTTGAGAGCGCAGGACGGCTGCCGAAAGTCCGCGTAAAAACGCCCCCCGGGCCCAAAGTTTCACCGTGCAAAATTTCCGGTGCGGTTATTATGAAACTAGAATATATTCCGCAGATTCTGAAACTTACTGCGATAGTTAGACTCTTTTAGTTGCTTGGGAATCGTCGTTTGAAGATGGGCATGTGAAACTGCGAAAAAAATTTTGAGAGCGCAGGACGGCTGCCGAAAGTCCGCGTAAAAACGCCCCCCGGGCCCAAAGTTTCACCGTGCAAAATTTCCGGTGCGGTTATTATGAAACTAGAATACATTTCGCAGATTCTGAAAGTTATTGCGATAGTTAGACTCTTTTAGTTGCTTGGGAATCGTCGTTTGAAGATGGGCATGTGAAACTGCGAGAAAAATTTTGAGAGCGCAGGACGGCTGCCGAAAAACCGCGTAAAAACGCCCCCCGGGCCTAAAGTTTCACCGTGCAAAATTCCCGGTGATATTATTATGAAACTAGAATACATTTCGCAGATTCTGAAACTTACTGCGATAGTTAGACTCTTTTAGTTGCTTGGGAATCGTCGTTTGAAGATGGGCATGTGAAACTGCGAGAAAAATTTTGAGAGCGCAGGACGGCTGCCGAAAGTCCGCGTAAAAACGCCCCCCGGGCCCAAAGTTTCACCGTGCAAAATTTCCGGTGCGGTTATTATGAAACTAGAATATATTCCGCAGATTCTGAAACTTACTGCGATAGTTAGACTCTTTTAGTTGCTTGGGAATCGTCGTTTGAAGATGGGCATGTGAAACTGCGAGAAAAATTTTGAGAGCGCAGGACGGCTGCCGAAAGTCCGCGTAAAAACGCCCCCCGGGCCCAAAGTTTCACCGTGCAAAATTTCCGGTGCGGTTATTATGAAACTAGAATACATTTCGCAGATTCTGAAAGTTATTGCGATAGTTAGACTCTTTTAGTTGCTTGGGAATCGTCGTTTGAAGATGGGCATGTGAAACTGCGAGAAAAATTTTGAGAGCGCAGGACGGCTGCCGAAAGTCCGCGTAAAAACGCCCCCCGGGCCTAAAGTTTCACCGTGCAAAATTCCCGGTGATGTTATTATGAAACTAGAATACATTTCGCAGATTCTGAAACTTACTGCTATAGTTAGACTCTTTTAGTTGCTTGGGAATCGTCGTTTGAAGATGGGCATGTGAAACTGCGAGAAAAATTTTGAGAGCGCAGGACGGCTGCCGAAATTCCGCGTAAAAACGCCCCCCGGGCCCAAAGTTTCACCGTGCAAAATTTCCGGTGCGGTTATTATGAAACTAGAATATATTCCGCAGATTCTGAAACTTACTGCGATAGTTAGACGCTTTTAGTTGCTTGGGAATCGTCGTTTGAAGATGGGCATGTGAAACTGCGAAAAAAATTTTGAGAGCGCAGGACGGCTGCCGAAAGTCCGCGTAAAAACGCCCCCCGGGCCCAAAGTTTCACCGTGCAAAATTTCCGGTGCGGTTATTATGAAACTAGAATATATTCCGCAGATTCTGAAACTTACTGCGATAGTTAGACTCTTTTAGTTGCTTGGGAATCGTCGTTTGAAGATGGGCATGTGAAACTGCGAGAAAAATTTTGAGAGCGCAGGACGGCTGCCGAAAGTCTGCGTAAAAACGCCCCCCGGGCCTAAAGTTTCACCGTGCAAAATTCCCGGTGATGTTATTATGAAACTAGAATACATTTCGCAGATTCTGAAAGTTATTGCGATAGTTAGACTCTTTTAGTTGCTTGGGAATCGTCGTTTGAAGATGGGCATGTGAAACTGCGAGAAAAATTTTGAGAGCGCAGGACGGCTGCCGAAAGTCCGCGTAAAAACGCCCCCCGGGCCTAAAGTTTCACCGTGCAAAATTCCCGGTGATGTTATTATGAAACTAGAATACATTTCGCAGATTCTGAAACTTACTGCGATAGTTAGACTCTTTTAGTTGCTTGGGAATCGTCGTTTGAAGATGGGCATGTGAAACTGCGAGAAAAATTTTGAGAGCGCAGGACGGCTGCCGAAAGTCCGCGTAAAAACGCCCCCCGGGCCCAAAGTTTCACCGTGCAAAATTTCCGGTGCGGTTATTATGAAACTAGAATATATTCCGCAGATTCTGAAACTTACTGCGATAGTTAGACTCTTTTAGTTGCTTGGGAATCGTCGTTTGAAGATGGGCATGTGAAACTGCGAAAAAAATTTTGAGAGCGCAGGACGGCTGCCGAAAGTCCGCGTAAAAACGCCCCCCGGGCCCAAAGTTTCACCGTGCAAAATTTCCGGTGCGGTTATTATGAAACTAGAATACATTTCGCAGATTCTGAAAGTTATTGCGATAGTTAGACTCTTTTAGTTGCTTGGGAATCGTCGTTTGAAGATGGGCATGTGAAACTGCGAGAAAAATTTTGAGAGCGCAGGACGGCTGCCGAAAGTCCGCGTAAAAACGCCCCCCGGGCCTAAAGTTTCACCGTGCAAAATTCCCGGTGATGTTATTATGAAACTAGAATACATTTCGCAGATTCTGAAACTTACTGCGATAGTTAGACTCTTTTAGTTGCTTGGGAATCGTCGTTTGAAGATGGGCATGTGAAACTGCGAGAAAAATTTTGAGAGCGCAGGACGGCTGCCGAAAGTCCGCGTAAAAACGCCCCCCGGGCCCAAAGTTTCACCGTGCAAAATTTCCGGTGCGGTTATTATGAAACTAGAATATATTCCGCAGATTCTGAAACTTACTGCGATAGTTAGACTCTTTTAGTTGCTTGGGAATCGTCGTTTGAAGATGGGCATGTGAAACTGCGAAAAAAATTAGCGCAGGACGGCTGCCGAAAGTCCGCGTAAAAACGCCCCCCGGGCCCAAAGTTTCACCGTGCAAAATTTCCGGTGCGGTTATTATGAAACTAGAATACATTTCGCAGATTCTGAAAGTTATTGCGATAGTTAGACTCTTTTAGTTGCTTGGGAATCGTCGTTTGAAGATGGGCATGTGAAACTGCGAGAAAAATTTTGAGAGCGCAGGACGGCTGCCGAAAGTCCGCGTAAAAACGCCCCCCGGGCCTAAAGTTTCACCGTGCAAAATTCCCGGTGATGTTATTATGAAACTAGAATACATTTCGCAGATTCTGAAACTTACTGCGATAGTTAGACTCTTTTAGTTGCTTGGGAATCGTCGTTTGAAGATGGGCATGTGAAACTGCGAGAAAAATTTTGAGAGCGCAGGACGGCTGCCGAAAGTCCGCGTAAAAACGCCCCCCGGGCCCAAAGTTTCACCGTGCAAAATTTCCGGTGCGGTTATTATGAAACTAGAATATATTCCGCAGATTCTGAAACTTACTGCGATAGTTAGACTCTTTTAGTTGCTTGGGAATCGTCGTTTGAAGATGGGCATGTGAAACTGCGAGAAAAATTTTGAGAGCGCAGGACGGCTGCCGAAAGTCCGCGTAAAAACGCCCCCCGGGCCCAAAGTTTCACCGTGCAAAATTTCCGGTGCGGTTATTATGAAACTAGAATACATTTCGCAGATTCTGAAAGTTATTGCGATAGTTAGACTCTTTTAGTTGCTTGGGAATCGTCGTTTGAAGATGGGCATGTGAAACTGCGAGAAAAATTTTGAGAGCGCAGGACGGCTGCCGAAAGTCCGCGTAAAAACGCCCCCCGGGCCTAAAGTTTCACCGTGCAAAATTCCCGGTGATGTTATTATGAAACTAGAATACATTTCGCAGATTCTGAAACTTACTGCGATAGTTAGACTCTTTTAGTTGCTTGGGAATCGTCGTTTGAAGATGGGCATGTGAAACTGCGAGAAAAATTTTGAGAGCGCAGGACGGCTGCCGAAAGTCCGCGTAAAAACGCCCCCCGGGCCCAAAGTTTCACCGTGCAAAATTTCCGGTGCGGTTATTATGAAACTAGAATATATTCCGCAGATTCTGAAACTTACTGCGATAGTTAGACTCTTTTAGTTGCTTGGGAATCGTCGTTTGAAGATGGGCATGTGAAACTGCGAAAAAAATTTTGAGAGCGCAGGACGGCTGCCGAAAGTCCGCGTAAAAACGCCCCCCGGGCCCAAAGTTTCACCGTGCAAAATTTCCGGTGCGGTTATTATGAAACTAGAATACATTTCGCAGATTCTGAAAGTTATTGCGATAGTTAGACTCTTTTAGTTGCTTGGGAATCGTCGTTTGAAGATGGGCATGTGAAACTGCGAGAAAAATTTTGAGAGCGCAGGACGGCTGCCGAAAGTCCGCGTAAAAACGCCCCCCGGGCCTAAAGTTTCACCGTGCAAAATTCCCGGTGATGTTATTATGAAACTAGAATACATTTCGCAGATTCTGAAACTTACTGCGATAGTTAGACTCTTTTAGTTGCTTGGGAATCGTCGTTTGAAGATGGGCATGTGAAACTGCGAGAAAAATTTTGAGAGCGCAGGACGGCTGCCGAAAGTCCGCGTAAAAACGCCCCCCGGGCCCAAAGTTTCACCGTGCAAAATTTCCGGTGCGGTTATTATGAAACTAGAATATATTCCGCAGATTCTGAAACTTACTGCGATAGTTAGACTCTTTTAGTTGCTTGGGAATCGTCGTTTGAAGATGGGCATGTGAAACTGCGAGAAAAATTTTGAGAGCGCAGGACGGCTGCCGAAAGTCCGCGTAAAAACGCCCCCCGGGCCCAAAGTTTCACCGTGCAAAATTTCCGGTGCGGTTATTATGAAACTAGAATACATTTCGCAGATTCTGAAAGTTATTGCGATAGTTAGACTCTTTTAGTTGCTTGGGAATCGTCGTTTGAAGATGGGCATGTGAAACTGCGAGAAAAATTTTGAGAGCGCAGGACGGCTGCCGAAAGTCCGCGTAAAAACGCCCCCCGGGCCTAAAGTTTCACCGTGCAAAATTCCCGGTGATGTTATTATGAAACTAGAATACATTTCGCAGATTCTGAAACTTACTGCGATAGTTAGACTCTTTTAGTTGCTTGGGAATCGTCGTTTGAAGATGGGCATGTGAAACTGCGAGAAAAATTTTGAGAGCGCAGGACGGCTGCCGAAAGTCCGCGTAAAAACGCCCCCCGGGCCCAAAGTTTCACCGTGCAAAATTTCCGGTGCGTTTATTATGAAACTAGAGTATATTCCGCAGATTCTGAAACTTACTGCGATAGTTAGACTCTTTTAGTTGCTTGGGAATCGTCGTTTGAAGATGGGCATGTGAAACTGCGAAAAAAATTTTGAGAGCGCAGGACGGCTGCCGAAAGTCCGCGTAAAAACGCCCCCCGGGCCCAAAGTTTCACCGTGCAAAATTTCCGGTGCGGTTATTATGAAACTAGAATATATTCCGCAGATTCTGAAACTTACTGCGATAGTTAGACTCTTTTAGTTGCTTGGGAATCGTCGTTTGAAGATGGGCATGTGAAACTGCGAGAAAAATTTTGAGAGCGCAGGACGGCTGCCGAAAGTCTGCGTAAAAACGCCCCCCGGGCCTAAAGTTTCACCGTGCAAAATTCCCGGTGATGTTATTATGAAACTAGAATACATTTCGCAGATTCTGAAACTTACTGCGATAGTTAGACTCTTTTAGTTGCTTGGGAATCGTCGTTTGAAGATGGGCATGTGAAACTGCGAGAAAAATTTTGAGATCGCAGGACGGCTGCCGAAAGTCCGCGTAAAAACGCCCCCCGGGCCCAAAGTTTCACCGTGCAAAATTTCCGGTGCGGTTATTATGAAACTAGAATATATTCCGCAGATTCTGAAACTTACTGCGATAGTTAGACTCTTTTAGTTGCTTGGGAATCGTCGTTTGAAGATGGGCATGTGAAACTGCGAAAAAAATTTTGAGAGCGCAGGACGGCTGCCGAAAGTCCGCGTAAAAACGCCCCCCGGGCCCAAAGTTTCACCGTGCAAAATTTCCGGTGCTGTTATTATGAAACTAGAATACATTTATCAGATTCTGAAAGTTATTGCGATAGTTAGACTCTTTTAGTTGCTTGGGAATCGTCGTTTGAAGATGGGCATGTGAAACTGCGAGAAAAATTTTGAGAGCGCAGGACGGCTGCCGAAAGTCCGCGTAAAAACGCCCCCCGGGCCTAAAGTTTCACCGTGCAAAATTCCCGGTGATGTTATTATGAAACTAGAATACATTTCGCAGATTCTGAAACTTACTGCGATAGTTAGACTCTTTTAGTTGCTTGGGAATCGTCGTTTGAAGATGGGCATGTGAAACTGCGAGAAAAATTTTGAGAGCGCAGGACGGCTGCCGAAAGTCCGCGTAAAAACGCCCGCCGGGCCCAAAGTTTCACCGTGCAAAATTTCCGGTGCGGTTATTATGAAACTAGAATATATTCCGCAGATTCTGAAACTTACTGCGATAGTTAGACTCTTTTAGTTGCTTGGGAATCGTCGTTTGAAGATGGGCATGTGAAACTGCGAGAAAAATTTTGAGAGCGCAGGACGGCTGCCGAAAGTCCGCGTAAAAACGCCCCCCGGGCCTAAAGTTTCACCGTGTAAAATTCCCGGTGATGTTATTATGAAACTAGAATACATTTCGCAGATTCTGAAACTTACTGCGATAGTTAGACTCTTTTAGTTGCTTGGGAATCGTCGTTTGAAGATGGGCATGTGAAACTGCGAAAAAAATTTTGAGAGCGCAGGACGGCTGCCGAAAGTCCGCGTAAAAACGCCCCCCGGGCCCAAAGTTTCACCGTGCAAAATTTCCGGTGCGGTTATTATGAAACTAGAATACATTTCGCAGATTCTGAAAGTTATTGCGATAGTTAGACTCTTTTAGTTGCTTGGGAATCGTCGTTTGAAGATGGGCATGTGAAACTGCGAGAAAAATTTTGAGAGCGCAGGACGGCTGCCGAAAGTCCGCGTAAAAACGCCCCCCGGGCCTAAAGTTTCACCGTGCAAAATTCCCGGTGATGTTATTATGAAACTAGAATACATTTCGCAGATTCTGAAACTTACTGCGATAGTTAGACTCTTTTAGTTGCTTGGGAATCGTCGTTTGAAGATGGGCATGTGAAACTGCGAGAAAAATTTTGAGAGCGCAGGACGGCTGCCGAAAGTCCGCGTAAAAACGCCCCCCGGGCCCAAAGTTTCACCGTGCAAAATTTCCGGTGCGGTTATTATGAAACTAGAATATATTCCGCAGATTCTGAAACTTACTGCGATAGTTAGACTCTTTTAGTTGCTTGGGAATCGTCGTTTGAAGATGGGCATGTGAAACTGCGAGAAAAATTTTGAGAGCGCAGGACGGCTGCCGAAAGTCCGCGTAAAAACGCCCCCCGGGCCCAAAGTTTCACCGTGCAAAATTTCCGGTGCGGTTATTATGAAACTAGAATACATTTCGCAGATTCTGAAAGTTATTGCGATAGTTAGACTCTTTTAGTTGCTTGGGAATCGTCGTTTGAAGATGGGCATGTGAAACTGCGAGAAAAATTTTGAGAGCGCAGGACGGCTGCCGAAAGTCCGCGTAAAAACGCCCCCCGGGCCTAAAGTTTCACCGTGCAAAATTCCCGGTGATGTTATTATGAAACTAGAATACATTTCGCAGATTCTGAAACTTACTGCGATAGTTAGACTCTTTTAGTTGCTTAGGAATCGTCGTTTGAAGATGGGCATGTGAAACTGCGAGAAAAATTTTGAGAGCGCAGGACGGCTGCCGAAAGTCCGCGTAAAAACGCCCCCCGGGCCCAAAGTTTCACCGTGCAAAATTTCCGGTGCGGTTATTATGAAACTAGAATATATTCCGCAGATTCTGAAACTTACTGCGATAGTTAGACTCTTTTAGTTGCTTGGGAATCGTCGTTTGAAGATGGGCATGTGAAACTGCGAAAAAAATTTTGAGAGCGCAGGACGGCTGCCGAAAGTCCGCGTAAAAACGCCCCCCGGGCCCAAAGTTTCACCGTGCAAAATTTCCGGTGCGGTTATTATGAAACTAGAATACATTTCGCAGATTCTGAAAGTTATTGCGATAGTTAGACTCTTTTAGTTGCTTGGGAATCGTCGTTTGAAGATGGGCATGTGAAACTGCGAGAAAAATTTTGAGAGCGCAGGACGGCTGCCGAAAGTCCGCGTAAAAACGCCCCCCGGGCCTAAAGTTTCACCGTGCAAAATTCCCGGTGATGTTATTATGAAACTAGAATACATTTCGCAGATTCTCAAACTTACTGCGATAGTTAGACTCTTTTAGTTGCTTAGGAATCGTCGTTTGAAGATGGGCATGTGAAACTGCGAGAAAAATTTTGAGAGCGCAGGACGGCTGCCGAAAGTCCGCGTAAAAACGCCCCCCGGGCCCAAAGTTTCACCGTGCAAAATTTCCGGTGCGGTTATTATGAAACTAGAATATATTCCGCAGATTCTGAAACTTACTGCGATAGTTAGACTCTTTTAGTTGCTTGGGAATCGTCGTTTGAAGATGGGCATGTGAAACTGCGAGAAAAATTTTGAGAGCGCAGGACGGCTGCCGAAAGTCCGCGTAAAAACGCCCCCCGGGCCCAAAGTTTCACCGTGCAAAATTTCCGGTGCGGTTATTATGAAACTAGAATACATTTCGCAGATTCTGAAAGTTATTGCGATAGTTAGACTCTTTTAGTTGCTTGGGAATCGTCGTTTGAAGATGGGCATGTGAAACTGCGAGAAAAATTTTGAGAGCGCAGGACGGCTGCCGAAAGTCCGCGTAAAAACGCCCCCCGGGCCTAAAGTTTCACCGTGCAAAATTCCCGGTGATGTTATTATGAAACTAGAATACATTTCGCAGATTCTGAAACTTACTGCGATAGTTAGACTCTTTTAGTTGCTTGGGAATCGTCGTTTGAAGATGGGCATGTGAAACTGCGAGAAAAATTTTGAGAGCGCAGGACGGCTGCCGAAAGTCCGCGTAAAAACGCCCCCCGGACCCAAAGTTTCACCGTGCAAAATTTCCGGTGCGGTTATTATGAAACTAGAATATATTCCGCAGATTCTGAAACTTACTGCGATAGTTAGACTCTTTTAGTTGCTTGGGAATCGTCGTTTGAAGATGGGCATGTGAAACTGCGAAAAAAATTTTGAGAGCGCAGGACGGCTGCCGAAAGTCCGCGTAAAAACGCCCCCGGGCCCAAAGTTTCACCGTGCAAAATTTCCGGTGCGGTTATTATGAAACTAGAATACATTTCGCAGATTCTGAAAGTTATTGCGATAGTTAGACTCTTTTAGTTGCTTGGGAATCGTCGTTTGAAGATGGGCATGTGAAACTGCGAGAAAAATTTTGAGAGCGCAGGACGGCTGCCGAAAGTCCGCGTAAAAACGCCCCCCGGGCCTAAAGTTTCACCGTGCAAAATTCCCGGTGATGTTATTATGAAACTAGAATACATTTCGCAGATTCTGAAACTTACTGCGATGGTTAGACTCTTTTAGTTGCTTGGGAATCGTCGTTTGAAGATGGGCATGTGAAACTGCGAGAAAAATTTTGAGAGCGCAGGACGGCTGCCGAAAGTCCGCGTAAAAACGCCCCCCGGGCCCAAAGTTTCACCGTGCAAAATTTCCGGTGCGGTTATTATGAAACTAGAATATATTCCGCAGATTCTGAAACTTACTGCGATAGTTAGACTCTTTTAGTTGCTTGGGAATCGTCGTTTGAAGATGGGCATGTGAAACTGCGAGAAAAATTTTGAGAGCGCAGGACGGCTGCCGAAAGTCCGCGTAAAAACGCCCCCCGGGCCCAAAGTTTCACCGTGCAAAATTTCCGGTGCGGTTATTATGAAACTAGAATACATTTCGCAGATTCTGAAAGTTATTGCGATAGTTAGACTCTTTTAGTTGCTTGGGAATCGTCGTTTGAAGATGGGCATGTGAAACTGCGAGAAAAATTTTGAGAGCGCAGGACGGCTGCCGAAAGTCCGCGTAAAAACGCCCCCCGGGCCTAAAGTTTCACCGTGCAAAATTCCCGGTGATGTTATTATGAAACTAGAATACATTTCGCAGATTCTGAAACTTACTGCGATAGTTAGACTCTTTTAGTTGCTTGGGAATCGTCGTTTGAAGATGGGCATGTGAAACTGCGAGAAAAATTTTGAGAGCGCAGGACGGCTGCCGAAAGTCCGCGTAAAAACGCCCCCCGGGCCCAAAGTTTCACCGTGCAAAATTTCCGGTGCGGTTATTATGAAACTAGAATATATTCCGCAGATTCTGAAACTTACTGCGATAGTTAGACTCTTTTAGTTGCTTGGGAATCGTCGTTTGAAGATGGGCATGTGAAACTGCGAAAAAAATTTTGAGAGCGCAGGACGGCTGCCGAAAGTCCGCGTAAAAACGCCCCCCGGGCCCAAAGTTTCACCGTGCAAAATTTCCGGTGCGGTTATTATGAAACTAGAATACATTTCGCAGATTCTGAAAGTTATTGCGATAGTTAGACTCTTTTAGTTGCTTGGGAATCGTCGTTTGAAGATGGGCATGTGAAACTGCGAGAAAAATTTTGAGAGCGCAGGACGGCTGCCGAAAGTCCGCGTAAAAACGCCCCCCGGGCCTAAAGTTTCACCGTGCAAAATTCCCGGTGATGTTATTATGAAACTAGAATACATTTCGCAGATTCTGAAACTTACTGCGATAGTTAGACTCTTTTAGTTGCTTGGGAATCGTCGTTTGAAGATGGGCATGTGAAACTGCGAGAAAAATTTTGAGAGCGCAGGACGGCTGCCGAAAGTCCGCGTAAAAACGCCCCCCGGGCCCAAAGTTTCACCGTGCAAAATTTCCGGTGCGGTTATTATGAAACTAGAATATATTCCGCAGATTCTGAAACTTACTGCGATAGTTAGACTCTTTTAGTTGCTTGGGAATCGTCGTTTGAAGATGGGCATGTGAAACTGCGAGAAAAATTTTGAGAGCGCAGGACGGCTGCCGAAAGTCCGCGTAAAAACGCCCCCCGGGCCCAAAGTTTCACCGTGCAAAATTTCCGGTGCGGTTATTATGAAACTAGAATACATTTCGATATTTCTGAAAGTTATTGCGATAGTTAGACTCTTTTAGTTGCTTGGGAATCGTCGTTTGAAGATGGGCATGTGAAACTGCGAGAAAAATTTTGAGAGCGCAGGACGGCTGCCGAAAGTCCGCGTAAAAACGCCCCCCGGGCCTAAAGTTTCACCGTGCAAAATTCCCGGTGATGTTATTATGAAACTAGAATACATTTCGCAGATTCTGAAACTTACTGCGATAGTTAGACTCTTTTAGTTGCTTGGGAATCGTCGTTTGAAGATGGGCATGTGAAACTGCGAGAAAAATTTTGAGAGCGCAGGACGGCTGCCGAAAGTCCGCGTAAAAACGCCCCCCGGGCCCAAAGTTTCACCGTGCAAAATTTCCGGTGCGGTTATTATGAAACTAGAATATATTCCGCAGATTCTGAAACTTACTGCGATAGTTAGACTCTTTTAGTTGCTTGGGAATCGTCGTTTGAAGATGGGCATGTGAAACTGCGAAAAAAATTTTGAGAGCGCAGGACGGCTGCCGAAAGTCCGCGTAAAAACGCCCCCCGGGCCCAAAGTTTCACCGTGCAAAATTTCCGGTGCGGTTATTATGAAACTAGAATACATTTCGCAGATTCTGAAAGTTATTGCGATAGTTAGACTCTTTTAGTTGCTTGGGAATCGTCGTTTGAAGATGGGCATGTGAAACTGCGAGAAAAATTTTGAGAGCGCAGGACGGCTGCCGAAAGTCCGCGTAAAAACGCCCCCCGGGCCTAAAGTTTCACCGTGCAAAATTCCCGGTGATGTTATTATGAAACTAGAATACATTTCGCAGATTCTGAAACTTACTGCGATAGTTAGACTCTTTTAGTTGCTTGGGAATCGTCGTTTGAAGATGGGCATGTGAAACTGCGAGAAAAATTTTGAGAGCGCAGGACGGCTGCCGAAAGTCCGCGTAAAAACGCCCCCCGGGCCCAAAGTTTCACCGTGCAAAATTTCCGGTGCGGTTATTATGAAACTAGAATATATTCCGCAGATTCTGAAACTTACTGCGATAGTTAGACTCTTTTAGTTGCTTGGGAATCGTCGTTTGAAGATGGGCATGTGAAACTGCGAGAAAAATTTTGAGAGCGCAGGACGGCTGCCGAAAGTCCGCGTAAAAACGCCCCCCGGGCCCAAAGTTTCACCGTGCAAAATTTCCGGTGCGGTTATTATGAAACTAGAATACATTTCGCAGATTCTGAAAGTTATTGCGATAGTTAGACTCTTTTAGTTGCTTGGGAATCGTCGTTTGAAGATGGGCATGTGAAACTGCGAGAAAAATTTTGAGAGCGCAGGACGGCTGCCGAAAGTCCGCGTAAAAACGCCCCCCGGGCCTAAAGTTTCACCGTGCAAAATTCCCGGTGATGTTATTATGAAACTAGAATACATTTCGCAGATTCTGAAACTTACTGCGATAGTTAGACTCTTTTAGTTGCTTGGGAATCGTCGTTTGAAGATGGGCATGTGAAACTGCGAGAAAAATTTTGAGAGCGCAGGACGGCTGCCGAAAGTCCGCGTAAAAACGCCCCCCGGGCCCAAAGTTTCACCGTGCAAAATTTCCGGTGCGGTTATTATGAAACTAGAATATATTCCGCAGATTCTGAAACTTACTGCGATAGTTAGACTCTTTTAGTTGCTTGGGAATCGTCGTTTGAAGATGGGCATGTGAAACTGCGAAAAAAATTTTGAGAGCGCAGGACGGCTGCCGAAAGTCCGCGTAAAAACGCCCCCCGGGCCCAAAGTTTCACCGTGCAAAATTTCCGGTGCGGTTATTATGAAACTAGAATATATTCCGCAGATTCTGAAACTTACTGCGATAGTTAGACTCTTTTAGTTGCTTGGGAATCGTCGTTTGAAGATGGGCATGTGAAACTGCGAGAAAAATTTTGAGAGCGCAGGACGGCTGCCGAAAGTCCGCGTAAAAACGCCCCCCGGGCCCAAAGTTTCACCGTGCAAAATTTCCGGTGCGGTTATTATGAAACTAGAATATATTCCGCAGATTCTGAAACTTACTGCGATAGTTAGACTCTTTTAGTTGCTTTGGAATCGTCGTTTGAAGATGGGCATGTGAAACTGCGAAAAAAATTTTGAGAGCGCAGGACGGCTGCCGAAAGTCCGCGTAAAAACGCCCCCCGGGCCCAAAGTTTCACCGTGCAAAATTTCCGGTGCGGTTATTATGAAACTAGAATACATTTCGCAGATTCTGAAAGTTATTGCGATAGTTAGACTCTTTTAGTTGCTTGGGAATCGTCGTTTGAAGATGGGCATGTGAAACTGCGAGAAAAATTTTGAGAGCGCAGGACGGCTGCCGAAAGTCCGCGTAAAAACGCCCCCCGGGCCTAAAGTTTCACCGTGCAAAATTCCCGGTGATGTTATTATGAAACTAGAATACATTTCGCAGATTCTGAAACTTACTGCGATAGTTAGACTCTTTTAGTTGCTTGGGAATCGTCGTTTGAAGATGGGCATGTGAAACTGCGAGAAAAATTTTGAGAGCGCAGGACGACTGCCGAAAGTCCGCGTAAAAACGCCCCCCGGGCCCAAAGTTTCACCGTGCAAAATTTCCGGTGCGGTTATTATGAAACTAGAATATATTCCGCAGATTCTGAAACTTACTGCGATAGTTAGACTCTTTTAGTTGCTTGGGAATCGTCGTTTGAAGATGGGCATGTGAAACTGCGAGAAAACTTTTGAGAGCGCAGGACGGCTGCCGAAAGTCCGCGTAAAAACGCCCCCCGGGCCCAAAGTTTCACCGTGCAAAATTTCCGGTGCGGTTATTATGAAACTAGAATACATTTCGCAGATTCTGAAAGTTATTGCGATAGTTAGACTCTTTTAGTTGCTTGGGAATCGTCGTTTGAAGATGGGCATGTGAAACTGCGAGAAAAATTTTGAGAGCGCAGGACGGCTGCCGAAAGTCCGCGTAAAAACGCCCCCCGGGCCTAAAGTTTCACCGTGCAAAATTCCCGGTGATGTTATTATGAAACTAGAATACATTTCGCAGATTCTGAAACTTACTGCGATAGTTAGACTCTTTTAGTTGCTTGGGAATCGTCGTTTGAAGATGGGCATGTGAAACTGCGAGAAAAATTTTGAGAGCGCAGGACGGCTGCCGAAAGTCCGCGTAAAAACGCCCCCCGGGCCCAAAGTTTCACCGTGCAAAATTTCCGGTGCGGTTATTATGAAACTAGAATATATTCCGCAGATTCTGAAACTTACTGCGATAGTTAGACTCTTTTAGTTGCTTGGGAATCGTCGTTTGAAGATGGGCATGTGAAACTGCGAGAAAAATTTTGAGAGCGCAGGACGGCTGCCGAAAGTCCGCGTAAAAACGCCCCCCGGGCCCAAAGTTTCACCGTGCAAAATTTCCGGTGCGGTTATTATGAAACTAGAATACATTTCGCAGATTCTGAAAGTTATTGCGATAGTTAGACTCTTTTAGTTGCTTGGGAATCGTCGTTTGAAGATGGGCATGTGAAACTGCGAGAAAAATTTTGAGAGCGCAGGACGGCTGCCGAAAGTCCGCGTAAAAACGCCCCCCGGGCCTAAAGTTTCACCGTGCAAAATTCCCGGTGATGTTATTATGAAACTAGAATACATTTCGCAGATTCTGAAACTTACTGCGATAGTTAGACTCTTTTAGTTGCTTGGGAATCGTCGTTTGAAGATGGGCATGTGAAACTGCGAGAAAAATTTTGAGAGCGCAGGACGGCTGCCGAAAGTCCGCGTAAAAACGCCCCCCGGGCC
Source organism: Salticus scenicus (assembly GCA_963930645.1). NCBI lineage: Eukaryota > Metazoa > Arthropoda > Arachnida > Araneae > Salticidae > Salticus > Salticus scenicus. The sequence continues at coordinate 60,634 of CAWVNO010000511.1, read as the reverse complement.
CAAAGTTTCACCGTGCAAAATTTCCGGTGCGGTTATTATGAAACTAGAATATATTCCGCAGATTCTGAAACTTACTGCGATAGTTAGACTCTTTTAGTTGCTTGGGAATCGTCGTTTGAAGATGGGCATGTGAAACTGCGAAAAAAATTTTGAGAGCGCAGGACGGCTGCCGAAAGTCCGCGTAAAAACGCCCCCCGGGCCCAAAGTTTCACCGTGCAAAATTTCCGGTGCGGTTATTATGAAACTAGAATACATTTCGCAGATTCTGAAAGTTATTGCGATAGTTAGACTCTTTTAGTTGCTTGGGAATCGTCGTTTGAAGATGGGCATGTGAAACTGCGAGAAAAATTTTGAGAGCGCAGGACGGCTGCCGAAAGTCCGCGTAAAAACGCCCCCCGGGCCTAAAGTTTCACCGTGCAAAATTCCCGGTGATGTTATTATGAAACTAGAATACATTTCGCAGATTCTGAAACTTACTGCGATAGTTGGACTCTTTTAGTTGCTTGGGAATCGTCGTTTGAAGATGGGCATGTGAAACTGCGAGAAAAATTTTGAGAGCGCAGGACGGCTGCCGAAAGTCCGCGTAAAAACGCCCCCCGGGCCCAAAGTTTCACCGTGCAAAATTTCCGGTGCGGTTATTATGAAACTAGAATATATTCCGCAGATTCTGAAACTTACTGCGATAGTTAGACTCTTTTAGTTGCTTGGGAATCGTCGTTTGAAGATGGGCATGTGAAACTGCGAGAAAAATTTTGAGAGCGCAGGACGGCTGCCGAAAGTCCGCGTAAAAACGCCCCCCGGGCCCAAAGTTTCACCGTGCAAAATTTCCGGTGCGGTTATTATGAAACTAGAATACATTTCGCAGATTCTGAAAGTTATTGCGATAGTTAGACTCTTTTAGTTGCTTGGGAATCGTCGTTTGAAGATGGGCATGTGAAACTGCGAGAAAAATTTTGAGAGCGCAGGACGGCTGCCGAAAGTCCGCGTAAAAACGCCCCCCGGGCCTAAAGTTTCACCGTGCAAAATTCCCGGTGATGTTATTATGAAACTAGAATACATTTCGCAGATTCTGAAACTTACTGCGATTGTTAGACTCTTTTAGTTGCTTGGGAATCGTCGTTTGAAGATGGGCATGTGAAACTGCGAGAAAAATTTTGAGAGCGCAGGACGGCTGCCGAAAGTCCGCGTAAAAACGCCCCCCGGGCCCAAAGTTTCACCGTGCAAAATTTCCGGTGCGGTTATTATGAAACTAGAATATATTCCGCAGATTCTGAAACTTACTGCGATAGTTAGACTCTTTTAGTTGCTTGGGAATCGTCGTTTGAAGATGGGCATGTGAAACTGCGAAAAAAATTTTGAGAGCGCAGGACGGCTGCCGAAAGTCCGCGTAAAAACGCCCCCCGGGCCCAAAGTTTCACCGTGCAAAATTTCCGGTGCGGTTATTATGAAACTAGAATATATTCCGCAGATTCTGAAACTTACTGCGATAGTTAGACTCTTTTAGTTGCTTGGGAATCGTCGTTTGAAGATGGGCATGTGAAACTGCGAGAAAAATTTTGAGAGCGCAGGACGGCTGCCGAAAGTCCGCGTAAAAACGCCCCCCGGGCCCAAAGTTTCACCGTGCAAAATTTCCGGTGCGGTTATTATGAAACTAGAATATATTCCGCAGATTCTGAAACTTACTGCGATAGTTAGACTCTTTTAGTTGCTTTGGAATCGTCGTTTGAAGATGGGCATGTGAAACTGCGAAAAAAATTTTGAGAGCGCAGGACGGCTGCCGAAAGTCCGCGTAAAAACGCCCCCCGGGCCCAAAGTTTCACCGTGCAAAATTTCCGGTGCGGTTATTATGAAACTAGAATACATTTCGCAGATTCTGAAAGTTATTGCGATAGTTAGACTCTTTTAGTTGCTTGGGAATCGTCGTTTGAAGATGGGCATGTGAAACTGCGAGAAAAATTTTGAGAGCGCAGGACGGCTGCCGAAAGTCCGCGTAAAAACGCCCCCCGGGCCTAAAGTTTCACCGTGCAAAATTCCCGGTGATGTTATTATGAAACTAGAATACATTTCGCAGATTCTGAAACTTACTGCGATAGTTAGACTCTTTTAGTTGCTTGGGAATCGTCGTTTGAAGATGGGCATGTGAAACTGCGAGAAAAATTTTGAGAGCGCAGGACGACTGCCGAAAGTCCGCGTAAAAACGCCCCCCGGGCCCAAAGTTTCACCGTGCAAAATTTCCGGTGCGGTTATTATGAAACTAGAATATATTCCGCAGATTCTGAAACTTACTGCGATAGTTAGACTCTTTTAGTTGCTTGGGAATCGTCGTTTGAAGATGGGCATGTGAAACTGCGAGAAAAATTTTGAGAGCGCAGGACGGCTGCCGAAAGTCCGCGTAAAAACGCCCCCCGGGCCCAAAGTTTCACCGTGCAAAATTTCCGGTGCGGTTATTATGAAACTAGAATACATTTCGCAGATTCTGAAAGTTATTGCGATAGTTAGACTCTTTTAGTTGCTTGGGAATCGTCGTTTGAAGATGGGCATGTGAAACTGCGAGAAAAATTTTGAGAGCGCAGGACGGCTGCCGAAAGTCCGCGTAAAAACGCCCCCCGGGCCTAAAGTTTCACCGTGCAAAATTCCCGGTGATGTTATTATGAAACTAGAATACATTTCGCAAATTCTGAAACTTACTGCGATAGTTAGACTCTTTTAGTTGCTTGGGAATCGTCGTTTGAAGATGGGCATGTGAAACTGCGAGAAAAATTTTGAGAGCGCAGGACGGCTGCCGAAAGTCCGCGTAAAAACGCCCCCCGGGCCCAAAGTTTCACCGTGCAAAATTTCCGGTGCGGTTATTATGAAACTAGAATATATTCCGCAGATTCTGAAACTTACTGCGATAGTTAGACTCTTTTAGTTGCTTGGGAATCGTCGTTTGAAATGGGCATGTGAAACTGCGAAAAAAATTTTGAGAGCGCAGGACGGCTGCCGAAAGTCCGCGTAAAAACGCCCCCCGGGCCCAAAGTTTCACCGTGCAAAATTTCCGGTGCGGTTATTATGAAACTAGAATACATTTCGCAGATTCTGAAAGTTATTGCGATAGTTAGACTCTTTTAGTTGCTTGGGAATCGTCGTTTGAAGATGGGCATGTGAAACTGCGAGAAAAATTTTGAGAGCGCAGGACGGCTGCCGAAAGTCCGCGTAAAAACGCCCCCCGGGCCTAAAGTTTCACCGTGCAAAATTCCCGGTGATGTTATTATGAAACTAGAATACATTTCGCAGATTCTGAAACTTACTGCGATAGTTAGACTCTTTTAGTTGCTTGGGAATCGTCGTTTGAAGATGGGCATGTGAAACTGCGAGAAAAATTTTGAGAGCGCAGGACGGCTGCCGAAAGTCCGCGTAAAAACGCCCCCCGGGCCCAAAGTTTCACCGTGCAAAATTTCCGGTGCGGTTATTATGAAACTAGAATATATTCCGCAGATTCTGAAACTTACTGCGATAGTTAGACTCTTTTAGTTGCTTGGGAATCGTCGTTTGAAGATGGGCATGTGAAACTGCGAGAAAAATTTTGAGAGCGCAGGACGGCTGCCGAAAGTCCGCGTAAAAACGCCCCCCGGGCCCAAAGTTTCACCGTGCAAAATTTCCGGTGCGGTTATTATGAAACTAGAATACATTTCGCAGATTCTGAAAGTTATTGCGATAGTTAGACTCTTTTAGTTGCTTGGGAATCGTCGTTTGAAGATGGGCATGTGAAACTGCGAGAAAAATTTTGAGAGCGCAGGACGGCTGCCGAAAGTCCGCGTAAAAACGCCCCCCGGGCCTAAAGTTTCACCGTGCAAAATTCCCGGTGATGTTATTATGAAACTAGAATACATTTCGCAGATTCTGAAACTTACTGCGATAGTTAGACTCTTTTAGTTGCTTGGGAATCGTCGTTTGAAGATGGGCATGTGAAACTGCGAGAAAAATTTTGAGAGCGCAGGACGGCTGCCGAAAGTCCGCGTAAAAACGCCCCCCGGGCCTAAAGTTTCACCGTGCAAAATTCCCGGTGATGTTATTATGAAACTAGAATACATTTCGCAGATTCTGAAACTTACTGCGATAGTTAGACTCTTTTAGTTGCTTGGGAATCGTCGTTTGAAGATGGGCATGTGAAACTGCGAGAAAAATTTTGAGAGCGCAGGACGGCTGCCGAAAGTCCGCGTAAAAACGCCCCCCGGGCCTAAAGTTTCACCGTGCAAAATTCCCGGTGATGTTATTATGAAACTAGAATACATTTCGCAGATTCTGAAACTTACTGCGATAGTTAGACTCTTTTAGTTGCTTGGGAATCGTCGTTTGAAGATGGGCATGTGAAACTGCGAGAAAAATTTTGAGAGCGCAGGACGGCTGCCGAAAGTCCGCGTAAAAACGCCCCCCGGGCCCAAAGTTTCATCGTGCAAAATTTCCGGTGCGGTTATTATGAAACTAGAATATATTCCGCAGATTCTGAAACTTACTGCGATAGTTAGACTCTTTTAGTTGCTTGGGAATCGTCGTTTGAAGATGGGCATGTGAAACTGCGAGAAAAATTTTGAGAGCGCAGGACGGCTGCCGAAAGTCCGCGTAAAAACGCCCCCCGGGCCCAAAGTTTCACCGTGCAAAATTTCCGGTGCGGTTATTATGAAACTAGAATACATTTCGCAGATTCTGAAAGTTATTGCGATAGTTAGACTCTTTTAGTTGCTTGGGAATCGTCGTTTGAAGATGGGCATGTGAAACTGCGAGAAAAATTTTGAGAGCGCAGGACGGCTGCCGAAAGTCCGCGTAAAAACGCCCCCCGGGCCTAAAGTTTCACCGTGCAAAATTCCCGGTGATGTTATTATGAAACTAGAATACATTTCGCAGATTCTGAAACTTACTGCGATAGTTAGACTCTTTTAGTTGCTTGGGAATCGTCGTTTGAAGATGGGCATGTGAAACTGCGAGAAAAATTTTGAGAGCGCAGGACGGCTGCCGAAAGTCCGCGTAAAAACGCCCCCCGGGCCCAAAGTTTCACCGTGCAAAATTTCCGGTGCGGTTATTATGAAACTAGAATATATTCCGCAGATTCTGAAACTTACTGCGATAGTTAGACTCTTTTAGTTGCTTGGGAATCGTCGTTTGAAGATGGGCATGTGAAACTGCGAAAAAAATTTTGAGAGCGCAGGACGGCTGCCGAAAGTCCGCGTAAAAACGCCCCCCGGGCCCAAAGTTTCACCGTGCAAAATTTCCGGTGCTGTTATTATGAAACTAGAATATATTCCGCAGATTCTGAAACTTACTGCGATAGTTAGACTCTTTTAGTTGCTTGGGAATCGTCGTTTGAAGATGGGCATGTGAAACTGCCAAAAAAATTTTGAGAGCGCAGGACGGCTGCCGAAAGTCCGCGTAAAAACGCCCCCCGGGCCCAAAGTTTCACCGTGCAAAATTTCCGGTGCGGTTATTATGAAACTAGAATACATTTCGCAGATTCTGAAAGTTATTGCGATAGTTAGACTCTTTTAGTTGCTTGGGAATCGTCGTTTGAAGATGGGCATGTGAAACTGCGAGAAAAATTTTGAGAGCGCAGGACGGCTGCCGAAAGTCCGCGTAAAAACGCCCCCCGGGCCTAAAGTTTCACCGTGCAAAATTCCCGGTGATGTTATTATGAAACTAGAATACATTTCGCAGATTCTGAAACTTACTGCGATAGTTAGACTCTTTTAGTTGCTTGGGAATCGTCGTTTGAAGATGGGCATGTGAAACTGCGAGAAAAATTTTGAGAGCGCAGGACGGCGGCCGAAAGTCCGCGTAAAAACGCTCCCCGGGCCCAAAGTTTCACCGTGCAAAATTTCCGGTGCGGTTATTATGAAACTAGAATATATTCCGCAGATTCTGAAACTTACTGCGATAGTTAGACTCTTTTAGTTGCTTGGGAATCGTCGTTTGAAGATGGGCATGTGAAACTGCGAGAAAAATTTTGAGAGCGCAGGACGGCTGCCGAAAGTCCGCGTAAAAACGCCCCCCGGGCCCAAAGTTTCACCGTGCAAAATTTCCGGTGCGGTTATTATGAAACTAGAATACATTTCGCAGATTCTGAAAGTTATTGCGATAGTTAGACTCTTTTAGTTGCTTGGGAATCGTCGTTTGAAGATGGGCATGTGAAACTGCGAGAAAAATTTTGAGAGCGCAGGACGGCTGCCGAAAGTCCGCGTAAAAACGCCCCCCGGGCCTAAAGTTTCACCGTGCAAAATTCCCGGTGATGTTATTATGAAACTAGAATACATTTCGCAGATTCTGAAACTTACTGCGATAGTTAGACTCTTTTAGTTGCTTGGGAATCGTCGTTTGAAGATGGGCATGTGAAACTGCGAGAAAAATTTTGAGAGCGCAGGACGGCTGCCGAAAGTCCGCGTAAAAACGCCCCCCGGGCCCAAAGTTTCACCGTGCAAAATTTCCGGTGCGGTTATTATGAAACTAGAATATATTCCGCAGATTCTGAAACTTACTGCGATAGTTAGACTCTTTTAGTTGCTTGGGAATCGTCGTTTGAAGATGGGCATGTGAAACTGCGAAAAAAATTTTGAGAGCGCAGGACGGCTGCCGAAAGTCCGCGTAAAAACGCCCCCCGGGCCCAAAGTTTCACCGTGCAAAATTTCCGGTGCGGTTATTATGAAACTAGAATACATTTCGCAGATTCTGAAAGTTATTGCGATAGTTAGACTCTTTTAGTTGCTTGGGAATCGTCGTTTGAAGATGGGCATGTGAAACTGCGAGAAAAATTTTGAGAGCGCAGGACGGCTGCCGAAAGTCCGCGTAAAAACGCCCCCCGGGCCTAAAGTTTCACCGTGCAAAATTCCCGGTGATGTTATTATGAAACTAGAATACATTTCGCAGATTCTGAAACTTACTGCGATAGTTAGACTCTTTTAGTTGCTTGGGAATCGTCGTTTGAAGATGGGCATGTGAAACTGCGAGAAAAATTTTGAGAGCGCAGGACGGCTGCCGAAAGGCCGCGTAAAAACGCCCCCCGGGCCCAAAGTTTCACCGTGCAAAATTTCCGGTGCGGTTATTATGAAACTAGAATATATTCCGCAGATTCTGAAACTTACTGCGATAGTTAGACTCTTTTAGTTGCTTGGGAATCGTCGTTTGAAGATGGGCATGTGAAACTGCGAGAAAAATTTTGAGAGCGCAGGACGGCTGCCGAAAGTCCGCGTAAAAACGCCCCCCGGGCCCAAAGTTTCACCGTGCAAAATTTCCGGTGCGGTTATTATGAAACTAGAATACATTTCGCAGATTCTGAAAGTTATTGCGATAGTTAGACTCTTTTAGTTGCTTGGGAATCGTCGTTTGAAGATGGGCATGTGAAACTGCGAGAAAAATTTTGAGAGCGCAGGACGGCTGCCGAAAGTCCGCGTAAAAACGCCCCCCGGGCCTAAAGTTTCACCGTGCAAAATTCCCGGTGATGTTATTATGAAACTAGAATACATTTCGCAGATTCTGAAACTTACTGCGATAGTTAGACTCTTTTAGTTGCTTGGGAATCGTCGTTTGAAGATGGGCATGTGAAACTGCGAGAAAAATTTTGAGAGCGCAGGACGGCTGCCGAAAGTCCGCGTAAAAACGCCCCCCGGGCCCAAAGTTTCACCGTGCAAAATTTCCGGTGCGGTTATTATGAAACTACAATATATTCCGCAGATTCTGAAACTTACTGCGATAGTTAGACTCTTTTAGTTGCTTGGGAATCGTCGTTTGAAGATGGGCATGTGAAACTGCGAAAAAAATTTTGAGAGCGCAGGACGGCTGCCGAAAGTCCGCGTAAAAACGCCCCCCGGGCCCAAAGTTTCACCGTGCAAAATTTCCGGTGCGGTTATTATGAAACTAGAATATATTCCGCAGATTCTGAAACTTACTGCGATAGTTAGACTCTTTTAGTTGCTTGGGAATCGTCGTTTGAAGATGGACATGTGAAACTGCGAGAAAAATTTTGAGAGCGCAGGACGGCTGCCGAAAGTCTGCGTAAAAACGCCCCCCGGGCCTAAAGTTTCACCGTGCAAAATTCCCGGTGATGTTATTATGAAACTAGAATACATTTCGCAGATTCTGAAAGTTATTGCGATAGTTAGACTCTTTTAGTTGCTTGGGAATCGTCGTTTGAAGATGGGCATGTGAAACTGCGAGAAAAATTTTGAGAGCGCAGGACGGCTGCCGAAAGTCCGCGTAAAAACGCCCCCCGGGCCTAAAGTTTCACCGTGCAAAATTCCCGGTGATGTTATTATGAAACTAGAATACATTTCGCAGATTCTGAAACTTACTGCGATAGTTAGACTCTTTTAGTTGCTTGGGAATCGTCGTTTGAAGATGGGCATGTGAAACTGCGAGAAAAATTTTGAGAGCGCAGGACGGCTGCCGAAAGTCCGCGTAAAAACGCCCCCCGGGCCCAAAGTTTCACCGTGCAAAATTTCCGGTGCGGTTATTATGAAACTAGAATATATTCCGCAGATTCTGAAACTTACTGCGATAGTTAGACTCTTTTAGTTGCTTGGGAATCGTCGTTTGAAGATGGGCATGTGAAACTGCGAGAAAAATTTTGAGAGCGCAGGACGGCTGCCGAAAGTCCGCGTAAAAACGCCCCCCGGGCCCAAAGTTTCACCGTGCAAAATTTCCGGTGCGGTTATTATGAAACTAGAATACATTTCGCAGATTCTGAAAGTTATTGCGATAGTTAGACTCTTTTAGTTGCTTGGGAATCGTCGTTTGAAGATGGGCATGTGAAACTGCGAGAAAAATTTTGAGAGCGCAGGACGGCTGCCGAAAGTCCGCGTAAAAACGCCCCCCGGGCCCAAAGTTTCACCGTGCAAAATTTCCGGTGCGGTTATTATGAAACTAGAATACATTTCGCAGATTCTGAAACTTACTGCGATAGTTAGACTCTTTTAGTTGCTTGGGAATCGTCGTTTGAAGATGGGCATGTGAAACTGCGAGAAAAATTTTGAGAGCGCAGGACGGCTGCCGAAAGTCCGCGTAAAAACGCCCCCCGGGCCCAAAGTTTCACCGTGCAAAATTTCCGGTGCGGTTATTATGAAACTAGAATATATTCCGCAGATTCTGAAACTTACTGCGATAGTTAGACTCTTTTAGTTGCTTGGGAATCGTCGTTTGAAGATGGGCATGTGAAACTGCGAAAAAAATTTTGAGAGCGCAGGACGGCTGCCGAAAGTCCGCGTAAAAACGCCCCCCGGGCCCAAAGTTTCACCGTGCAAAATTTCCGGTGCGGTTATTATGAAACTAGAATATATTCCGCAGATTCTGAAACTTACTGCGATAGTTAGACTCTTTTAGTTGCTTGGGAATCGTCGTTTGAAGATGGGCATGTGAAACTGCGAGAAAAATTTTGAGAGCGCAGGACGGCTGCCGAAAGTCCGCGTAAAAACGCCCCCCGGGCCCAAAGTTTCACCGTGCAAAATTTCCGGTGCGGTTATTATGAAACTAGAATATATTCCGCAGATTCTGAAACTTACTGCGATAGTTAGACTCTTTTAGTTGCTTGGGAATCGTCGTTTGAAGATGGGCATGTGAAACTGCGAAAAAAATTTTGAGAGCGCAGGACGGCTGCCGAAAGTCCGCGTAAAAACGCCCCCCGGGCCCAAAGTTTCACCGTGCAAAATTTCCGGTGCGGTTATTATGAAACTAGAATACATTTCGCAGATTCTGAAAGTTATTGCGATAGTTAGACTCTTTTAGTTGCTTGGGAATCGTCGTTTGAAGATGGGCATGTGAAACTGCGAGAAAAATTTTGAGAGCGCAGGACGGCTGCCGAAAGTCCGCGTAAAAACGCCCCCCGGGCCTAAAGTTTCACCGTGCAAAATTCCCGGTGATGTTATTATGAAACTAGAATACATTTCGCAGATTCTGAAACTTACTGCGATAGTTAGACTCTTTTAGTTGCTTGGGAATCGTCGTTTGAAGATGGGCATGTGAAACTGCGAGAAAAATTTTGAGAGCGCAGGACGGCTGCCGAAAGTCCGCGTAAAAACGCCCCCCGGGCCCAAAGTTTCACCGTGCAAAATTTCCGGTGCGGTTATTATGAAACTAGAATATATTCCGCAGATTCTGAAACTTACTGCGATAGTTAGACTCTTTTAGTTGCTTGGGAATCGTCGTTTGAAGATGGGCATGTGAAACTGCGAAAAAAATTTTGAGAGCGCAGGACGGCTGCCGAAAGTCCGCGTAAAAACGCCCCCCGGGCCCAAAGTTTCACCGTGCAAAATTTCCGGTGCGGTTATTATGAAACTAGAATACATTTCGCAGATTCTGAAAGTTATTGCGATAGTTAGACTCTTTTAGTTGCTTGGGAATCGTCGTTTGAAGATGGGCATGTGAAACTGCGAGAAAAATTTTGAGAGCGCAGGACGGCTGCCGAAAGTCCGCGTAAAAACGCCCCCCGGGCCTAAAGTTTCACCGTGCAAAATTCCCGGTGATGTTATTATGAAACTAGAATACATTTCGCAGATTCTGAAACTTACTGCGATAGTTAGACTCTTTTAGTTGCTTGGGAATCGTCGTTTGAAGATGGGCATGTGAAACTGCGAGAAAAATTTTGAGAGCGCAGGACGGCTGCCGAAAGTCCGCGTAAAAACGCCCCCCGGGCCCAAAGTTTCACCGTGCAAAATTTCCGGTGCGGTTATTATGAAACTAGAATATATTCCGCAGATTCTGAAACTTACTGCGATAGTTAGACTCTTTTAGTTGCTTGGGAATCGTCGTTTGAAGATGGGCATGTGAAACTGCGAGAAAAATTTTGAGAGCGCAGGACGGCTGCCGAAAGTCCGCGTAAAAACGCCCCCCGGGCCCAAAGTTTCACCGTGCAAAATTTCCGGTGCGGTTATTATGAAACTAGAATATATTCCGCAGATTCTGAAACTTACTGCGATAGTTAGACTCTTTTAGTTGCTTGGGAATCGTCGTTTGAAGATGGGCATGTGAAACTGCGAGAAAAATTTTGAGAGCGCAGGACGGCTGCCGAATGTCCGCGTAAAAACGCCCCCCGGGCCCAAAGTTTCACCGTGCAAAATTTCCGGTGCGGTTATTATGAAACTAGAATACATTTCGCAGATTCTGAAAGTTATTGCGATAGTTAGACTCTTTTAGTTGCTTGGGAATCGTCGTTTGAAGATGGGCATGTGAAACTGCGAGAAAAATTTTGAGAGCGCAGGACGGCTGCCGAAAGTCCGCGTAAAAACGCCCCCCGGGCCTAAAGTTTCACCGTGCAAAATTCCCGGTGATGTTATTATGAAACTAGAATACATTTCGCAGATTCTGAAACTTACTGCGATAGTTAGACTCTTTTAGTTGCTTGGGAATCGTCGTTTGAAGACGGGCATGTGAAACTGCGAGAAAAATTTTGAGAGCGCAGGACGGCTGCCGAAAGTCCGCGTAAAAACGCCCCCCGGGCCCAAAGTTTCACCGTGCAAAATTTCCGGTGCGGTTATTATGAAACTAGAATATATTCCGCAGATTCTGAAACTTACTGCGATAGTTAGACTCTTTTAGTTGCTTGGGAATCGTCGTTTGAAGATGGGCATGTGAAACTGCGAGAAAAATTTTGAGAGCGCAGGACGGCTGCCGAAAGTCCGCGTAAAAACGCCCCCCGGGCCCAAAGTTTCACCGTGCAAAATTTCCGGTGCGGTTATTATGAAACTAGAATACATTTCGCAGATTCTGAAAGTTATTGCGATAGTTAGACTCTTTTAGTTGCTTGGGAATCGTCGTTTGAAGATGGGCATGTGAAACTGCGAGAAAAATTTTGAGAGCGCAGGACGGCTGCCGAAAGTCCGCGTCAAAACGCCCCCCGGGCCTAAAGTTTCACCGTGCAAAATTCCCGGTGATGTTATTATGAAACTAGAATACATTTCGCAGATTCTGAAACTTACTGCGATAGTTAGACTCTTTTAGTTGCTTGGGAATCGTCGTTTGAAGATGGGCATGTGAAACTGCGAGAAAAATTTTGAGAGCGCAGGACGGCTGCCGAAAGTCCGCGTAAAAACGCCCCCCGGGCCCAAAGTTTCACCGTGCAAAATTTCCGGTGCGGTTATTATGAAACTAGAATATATTCCGCAGATTCTGAAACTTACTGCGATAGTTAGACTCTTTTAGTTGCTTGGGAATCGTCGTTTGAAGATGGGCATGTGAAACTGCGAAAAAAATTTTGAGAGCGCAGGACGGCTGCCGAAAGTCCGCGTAAAAACGCCCCCCGGGCCCAAAGTTTCACCGTGCAAAATTTCCGGTGCGGTTATTATGAAACTAGAATATATTCCGCAGATTCTGAAACTTACTGCGATAGTTAGACTCTTTTAGTTGCTTGGGAATCGTCGTTTGAAGATGGACATGTGAAACTGCGAGAAAAATTTTGAGAGCGCAGGACGGCTGCCGAAAGTCTGCGTAAAAACGCCCCCCGGGCCTAAAGTTTCACCGTGCAAAATTCCCGGTGATGTTATTATGAAACTAGAATACATTTCGCAGATTCTGAAAGTTATTGCGATAGTTAGACTCTTTTAGTTGCTTGGGAATCGTCGTTTGAAGATGGGCATGTGAAACTGCGAGAAAAATTTTGAGAGCGCAGGACGGCTGCCGAAAGTCCGCGTAAAAACGCCCCCCGGGCCTAAAGTTTCACCGTGCAAAATTCCCGGTGATGTTATTATGAAACTAGAATACATTTCGCAGATTCTGAAACTTACTGCGATAGTTAGACTCTTTTAGTTGCTTGGGAATCGTCGTTTGAAGATGGGCATGTGAAACTGCGAGAAAAATTTTGAGAGCGCAGGACGGCTGCCGAAAGTCCGCGTAAAAACGCCCCCCGGGCCCAAAGTTTCACCGTGCAAAATTTCCGGTGCGGTTATTATGAAACTAGAATATATTCCGCAGATTCTGAAACTTACTGCGATAGTTAGACTCTTTTAGTTGCTTGGGAATCGTCGTTTGAAGATGGGCATGTGAAACTGCGAAAAAAATTTTGAGAGCGCAGGACGGCTGCCGAAAGTCCGCGTAAAAACGCCCCCCGGGCCCAAAGTTTCACCGTGCAAAATTTCCGGTGCGGTTATTATGAAACTAGAATACATTTCGCAGATTCTGAAAGTTATTGCGATAGTTAGACTCTTTTAGTTGCTTGGGAATCGTCGTTTGAAGATGGGCATGTGAAACTGCGAGAAAAATTTTGAGAGCGCAGGACGGCTGCCGAAAGTCCGCGTAAAAACGCCCCCCGGGCCTAAAGTTTCACCGTGCAAAATTCCCGGTGATGTTATTATGAAACTAGAATACATTTCGCAGATTCTGAAACTTACTGCGATAGTTAGACTCTTTTAGTTGCTTGGGAATCGTCGTTTGAAGATGGGCATGTGAAACTGCGAGAAAATTTTTGAGAGCGCAGGACGGCTGCCGAAAGTCCGCGTAAAAACGCCCCCCGGGCCCAAAGTTTCACCGTGCAAAATTTCCGGTGCGGTTATTATGAAACTAGAATATATTCCGCAGATTCTGAAACTTACTGCGATAGTTAGACTCTTTTAGTTGCTTGGGAATCGTCGTTTGAAGATGGGCATGTGAAACTGCGAAAAAAATTTTGAGAGCGCAGGACGGCTGCCGAAAGTCCGCGTAAAAACGCCCCCCGGGCCCAAAGTTTCACCGTGCAAAATTTCCGGTGCGGTTATTATGAAACTAGAATACATTTCGCAGATTCTGAAAGTTATTGCGATAGTTAGACTCTTTTAGTTGCTTGGGAATCGTCGTTTGAAGATGGGCATGTGAAACTGCGAGAAAAATTTTGAGAGCGCAGGACGGCTGCCGAAAGTCCGCGTAAAAACGCCCCCCGGGCCTAAAGTTTCACCGTGCAAAATTCCCGGTGATGTTATTATGAAACTAGAATACATTTCGCAGATTCTGAAACTTACTGCGATAGTTAGACTCTTTTAGTTGCTTGGGAATCGTCGTTTGAAGATGGGCATGTGAAACTGCGAGAAAAATTTTGAGAGCGCAGGACGGCTGCCGAAAGTCCGCGTAAAAACGCCCCCCGGGCCCAAAGTTTCACCGTGCAAAATTTCCGGTGCGGTTATTATGAAACTAGAATATATTCCGCAGATTCTGAAACTTACTGCGATAGTTAGACTCTTTTAGTTGCTTGGGAATCGTCGTTTGAAGATGGGCATGTGAAACTGCGAGAAAAATTTTGAGAGCGCAGGACGGCTGCCGAATGTCCGCGTAAAAACGCCCCCCGGGCCCAAAGTTTCACCGTGCAAAATTTCCGGTGCGGTTATTATGAAACTAGAATACATTTCGCAGATTCTGAAAGTTATTGCGATAGTTAGACTCTTTTAGTTGCTTGGGAATCGTCGTTTGAAGATGGGCATGTGAAACTGCGAGAAAAATTTTGAGAGCGCAGGACGGCTGCCGAAAGTCCGCGTAAAAACGCCCCCCGGGCCTAAAGTTTCACCGTGCAAAATTCCCGGTGATGTTATTATGAAACTAGAATACATTTCGCAGATTCTGAAACTTACTGCGATAGTTAGACTCTTTTAGTTGCTTGGGAATCGTCGTTTGAAGATGGGCATGTGAAACTGCGAGAAAAATTTTGAGAGCGCAGGACGGCTGCCGAAAGTCCGCGTAAAAACGCCCCCCGGGCCCAAAGTTTCACCGTGCAAAATTTCCGGTGCGGTTATTATGAAACTAGAATATATTCCGCAGATTCTGAAACTTACTGCGATAGTTAGACTCTTTTAGTTGCTTGGGAATCGTCGTTTGAAGATGGGCATGTGAAACTGCGAAAAAAATTTTGAGAGCGCAGGACGGCTGCCGAAAGTCCGCGTAAAAACGCCCCCCGGGCCCAAAGTTTCACCGTGCAAAATTTCCGGTGCGGTTATTATGAAACTAGAATACATTTCGCAGATTCTGAAAGTTATTGCGATAGTTAGACTCTTTTAGTTGCTTGGGAATCGTCGTTTGAAGATGCGTATGTGAAACTGCGAGAAAAATTTTGAGAGCGCAGGACGGCTGCCGAAAGTCCGCGTAAAAACGCCCCCCGGGCCTGAAGTTTCACCGTGCAAAATTCCCGGTGATGTTATTATGAAACTAGAATACATTTCGCAGATTCTGAAACTTACTGCGATAGTTAGACTCTTTTAGTTGCTTGGGAATCGTCGTTTGAAGATGGGCATGTGAAACTGCGAGAAAAATTTTGAGAGCGCAGGACGGCTGCCGAAAGTCCGCGTAAAAACGCCCCCCGGGCCCAAAGTTTCACCGTGCAAAATTTCCGGTGCGGTTATTATGAAACTAGAATATATTCCGCAGATTCTGAAACTTACTGCGATAGTTAGACTCTTTTAGTTGCTTGGGAATCGTCGTTTGAAGATGGGCATGTGAAACTGCGAGAAAAATTTTGAGAGCGCAGGACGGCTGCCGAAAGTCCGCGTAAAAACGCCCCCCGGGCCCAAAATTTCACCGTGCAAAATTTCCGGTGCGGTTATTATGAAACTAGAATACATTTCGCAGATTCTGAAAGTTATTGCGATAGTTAGACTCTTTTAGTTGCTTGGGAATCGTCGTTTGAAGATGGGCATGTGAAACTGCGAGAAAAATTTTGAGAGCGCAGGACGGCTGCCGAAAGTCCGCGTAAAAACGCCCCCCGGGCCTAAAGTTTCACCGTGCAAAATTCCCGGTGATGTTACTATGAAACTAGAATACATCTCGCAGATTCTGAAACTTACTGCGATAGTTAGACTCTTTTAGTTGCTTGGGAATCGTCGTTTGAAGATGGGCATGTGAAACTGCGAGAAAAATTTTGAGAGCGCAGGACGGCTGCCGAAAGTCCGCGTAAAAACGCCCCCCGGGCCCAAAGTTTCACCGTGCAAAATTTCCGGTGCGGTTATTATGAAACTAGAATATATTCCGCAGATTCTGAAACTTACTGCGATAGTTAGACTCTTTTAGTTGCTTGGGAATCGTCGTTTGAAGATGGGCATGTGAAACTGCGAAAAAAATTTTGAGAGCGCAGGACGGCTGCCGAAAGTCCGCGTAAAAACGCCCCCCGGGCCCAAAGTTTCACCGTGCAAAATTTCCGGTGCGGTTATTATGAAACTAGAATATATTCCGCAGATTCTGAAACTTACTGCGATAGTTAGACTCTTTTAGTTGCTTGGGAATCGTCGTTTGAAGATGGGCATGTGAAACTGCGAGAAAAATTTTGAGAGCGCAGGACGGCTGCCGAAAGTCCGCGTAAAAACGCCCCCCGGGCCTAAAGTTTCACCGTGCAAAATTCCCGGTGATGTTATTATGAAACTAGAATACATTTCGCAGATTCTGAAACTTACTGCGATAGTTAGACTCTTTTAGTTGCTTGGGAATCGTCGTTTGAAAATGGGCATGTGAAACTGCGAGAAAAATTTTGAGAGCGCAGGACGGCTGCCGAAAGTCCGCGTAAAAACGCCCCCCGGGCCCAAAGTTTCACCGTGCAAAATTTCCGGTGCGGTTATTATGAAACTAGAATATATTCCGCAGATTCTGAAACTTACTGCGATAGTTAGACTCTTTTAGTTGCTTGGGAATCGTCGTTTGAAGATGGGCATGTGAAACTGCGAAAAAAATTTTGAGAGCGCAGGACGGCTGCCGAAAGTCCGCGTAAAAACGCCCCCCGGGCCCAAAGTTTCACCGTGCAAAATTTCCGGTGCGGTTATTATGAAACTAGAATACATTTCGCAGATTCTGAAAGTTATTGCGATAGTTAGACTCTTTTAGTTGCTTGGGAATCGTCGTTTGAAGATGGGCATGTGAAACTGCGAGAAAAATTTTGAGAGCGCAGGACGGCTGCCGAAAGTCCGCGTAAAAACGCCCCCCGGGCCTAAAGTTTCACCGTGCAAAATTCCCGGTGATGTTATTATGAAACTAGAATACATTTCGCAGATTCTGAAACTTACTGCGATAGTTAGACTCTTTTAGTTGCTTGGGAATCGTCGTTTGAAGATGGGCATGTGAAACTGCGAGAAAAATTTTGAGAGCGCAGGACGGCTGCCGAAAGTCCGCGTAAAAACGGCCCCCGGGCCCAAAGTTTCACCGTGCAAAATTTCCGGTGCGGTTATTATGAAACTAGAATATATTCCGCAGATTCTGAAACTTACTGCGATAGTTAGACTCTTTTAGTTGCTTGGGAATCGTCGTTTGAAGATGGGCATGTGAAACTGCGAGAAAAATTTTGAGAGCGCAGGACGGCTGCCGAAAGTCCGCGTAAAAACGCCCCCCGGGCCCAAAGTTTCACCGTGCAAAATTTCCGGTGCGGTTATTATGAAACTAGAATACATTTCGCAGATTCTGAAAGTTATTGCGATAGTTAGACTCTTTTAGTTGCTTGGGAATCGTCGTTTGAAGATGGGCATGTGAAACTGCGAGAAAAATTTTGAGAGCGCAGGACGGCTGCCGAAAGTCCGCGTAAAAACGCCCCCCGGGCCTAAAGTTTCACCGTGCAAAATTCCCGGTGATGTTATTATGAAACTAGAATACATTTCGCAGATCCTGAAACTTACTGCGATAGTTAGACTCTTTTAGTTGCTTGGGAATCGTCGTTTGAAGATGGGCATGTGAAACTGCGAGAAAAATTTTGAGAGCGCAGGACGGCTGCCGAAAGAACGCGTAAAAACGCCCCCCGGGCCCAAAGTTTCACCGTGCAAAATTTCCGGTGCGGTTATTATGAAACTAGAATATATTCCGCAGATTCTGAAACTTACTGCGATAGTTAGACTCTTTTAGTTGCTTGGGAATCGTCGTTTGAAGATGGGCATGTGAAACTGCGAAAAAAATTTTGAGAGCGCAGGACGGCTGCCGAAAGTCCGCGTAAAAACGCCCCCCGGGCCCAAAGTTTCACCGTGCAAAATTTCCGGTGCGGTTATTATGAAACTAGAATACATTTCGCAGATTCTGAAAGTTATTGCGATAGTTAGACTCTTTTAGTTGCTTGGGAATCGTCGTTTGAAGATGGGCATGTGAAACTGCGAGAAAAATTTTGAGAGCGCAGGACGGCTGCCGAAAGTCCGCGTAAAAACGCCCCCCGGGCCTAAAGTTTCACCGTGCAAAATTCCCGGTGATGTTATTATGAAACTAGAATACATTTCGCAGATTCTGAAACTTACTGCGATAGTTAGACTCTTTTAGTTGCTTGGGAATCGTCGTTTGAAGTTGGGCATGTGAAACTGCGAGAAAAATTTTGAGAGCGCAGGACGGCTGCCGAAAGTCCGCGTAAAAACGCCCCCCGGGCCCAAAGTTTCACCGTGCAAAATTTCCGGTGCGGTTATTATGAAACTAGAATATATTCCGCAGATTCTGAAACTTACTGCGATAGTTAGACTCTTTTAGTTGCTTGGGAATCGTCGTTTGAAGATGGGCATGTGAAACTGCGAGAAAAATTTTGAGAGCGCAGGACGGCTGCCGAAAGTCCGCGTAAAAACGCCCCCCGGGCCCAAAGTTTCACCGTGCAAAATTTCCGGTGCGGTTATTATGAAACTAGAATACATTTCGCAGATTCTGAAAGTTATTGCGATAGTTAGACTCTTTTAGTTGCTTGGGAATCGTCGTTTGAAGATGGGCATGTGAAACTGCGAGAAAAATTTTGAGAGCGCAGGACGGCTGCCGAAAGTCCGCGTAAAAACGCCCCCCGGGCCTAAAGTTTCACCGTGCAAAATTCCCGGTGATGTTATTATGAAACTAGAATACATTTCGCAGATTCTGAAACTTACTGCGATAGTTAGACTCTTTTAGTTGCTTGGGAATCGTCGTTTGAAGATGGGCATGTGAAACTGCGAGAAAAATTTTGAGAGCGCAGGACGGTTGCCGAAAGTCCGCGTAAAAACGCCCCCCGGGCCCAAAGTTTCACCGTGCAAAATTTCCGGTGCGGTTATTATGAAACTAGAATATATTCCGCAGATTCTGAAACTTACTGCGATAGTTAGACTCTTTTAGTTGCTTGGGAATCGTCGTTTGAAGATGGGCATGTGAAACTGCGAAAAAAATTTTGAGAGCGCAGGACGGCTGCCGAAAGTCCGCGTAAAAACGCCCCCCGGGCCCAAAGTTTCACCGTGCAAAATTTCCGGTGCGGTTATTATGAAACTAGAATACATTTCGCAGATTCTGAAAGTTATTGCGATAGTTAGACTCTTTTAGTTGCTTGGGAATCGTCGTTTGAAGATGGGCATGTGAAACTGCGAGAAAAATTTTGAGAGCGCAGGACGGCTGCCGAAAGTCCGCGTAAAAACGCCCCCCGGGCCTAAAGTTTCACCGTGCAAAATTCCCGGTGATGTTATTATGAAACTAGAATACATTTCGCAGATTCTGAAACTTACTGCGATAGTTAGACTCTTTTAGTTGCTTGGGAATCGTCGTTTGAAGATGGGCATGTGAAACTGCGAGAAAAATTTTGAGAGCGCAGGACGGCTGCCGAAAGTCCGCGTAAAAACGCCCCCCGGGCCCAAAGTTTCACCGTGCAAAATTTCCGGTGCGGTTATTATGAAACTAGAATATATTCCGCAGATTCTGAAACTTACTGCGATAGTTAGACTCTTTTAGTTGCTTGGGAATCGTCGTTTGAAGATGGGCATGTGAAACTGCGAGAAAAATTTTGAGAGCGCAGGACGGCTGCCGAAAGTCCGCGTAAAAACGCCCCCCGGGCCCAAAGTTTCACCGTGCAAAATTTCCGGTGCGGTTATTATGAAACTAGAATACATTTCGCAGATTCTGAAAGTTATTGCGATAGTTAGACTCTTTTAGTTGCTTGGGAATCGTCGTTTGAAGATGGGCATGTGAAACTGCGAGAAAAATTTTGAGAGCGCAGGACGGCTGCCGAAAGTCCGCGTAAAAACGCCCCCCGGGCCTAAAGTTTCACCGTGCAAAATTCCCGGTGATGTTATTATGAAACTAGAATACATTTCGCAGATTCTGAAACTTACTGCGATAGTTAGACTCTTTTAGTTGCTTGGGAATCGTCGTTTGAAGATGGGCATGTGAAACTGCGAGAAAAATTTTGAGAGCGCAGGACGGCTGCCGAAAGTCCGCGTAAAAACGCCCCCCGGGCCCAAAGTTTCACCGTGCAAAATTTCCGGTGCGGTTATTATGAAACTAGAATATATTCCGCAGATTCTGAAACTTACTGCGATAGTTAGACTCTTTTAGTTGCTTGGGAATCGTCGTTTGAAGATGGGCATGTGAAACTGCGAAAAAAATTTTGAGAGCGCAGGACGGCTGCCGAAAGTCCGCGTAAAAACGCCCCCCGGGCCCAAAGTTTCACCGTGCAAAATTTCCGGTGCGGTTATTATGAAACTAGAATATATTCCGCAGATTCTGAAACTTACTGCGATAGTTAGACTCTTTTAGTTGCTTGGGAATCGTCGTTTGAAGATGGGCATGTGAAACTGCGAGAAAAATTTTGAGAGCGCAGGACGGCTGCCGAAAGTCCGCGTAAAAACGCCCCCCGGGCCCAAAGTTTCACCGTGCAAAATTTCCGGTGCGGTTATTATGAAACTAGAATATATTCCGCAGATTCTGAAACTTACTGCGATAGTTAGACTCTTTTAGTTGCTTGGGAATCGTCGTTTGAAGATGGGCATGTGAAACTGCGAAAAAAATTTTGAGAGCGCAGGACGGCTGCCGAAAGTCCGCGTAAAAACGCCCCCCGGGCCCAAAGTTTCACCGTGCAAAATTTCCGGTGCGGTTATTATGAAACTAGAATACATTTCGCAGATTCTGAAAGTTATTGCGATAGTTAGACTCTTTTAGTTGCTTGGGAATCGTCGTTTGAAGATGGGCATGTGAAACTGCGAGAAAAATTTTGAGAGCGCAGGACGGCTGCCGAAAGTCCGCGTAAAAACGCCCCCCGGGCCTAAAGTTTCACCGTGCAAAATTCCCGGTGATGTTATTATGAAACTAGAATACATTTCGCAGATTCTGAAACTTACTGCGATAGTTAGACTCTTTTAGTTGCTTGGGAATCGTCGTTTGAAGATGGGCATGTGAAACTGCGAGAAAAATTTTGAGAGCGCAGGACGGCTGCCGAAAGTCCGCGTAAAAACGCCCCCCGGGCCCAAAGTTTCACCGTGCAAAATTTCCGGTGCGGTTATTATGAAACTAGAATATATTCCGCAGATTCTGAAACTTACTGCGATAGTTAGACTCTTTTAGTTGCTTGGGAATCGTCGTTTGAAGATGGGCATGTGAAACTGCGAGAAAAATTTTGAGAGCGCAGGACGGCTGCCGAAAGTCCGCGTAAAAACGCCCCCCGGGCCCAAAGTTTCACCGTGCAAAATTTCCGGTGCGGTTATTATGAAACTAGAATACATTTCGCAGATTCTGAAAGTTATTGCGATAGTTAGACTCTTTTAGTTGCTTGGGAATCGTCGTTTGAAGATGGGCATGTGAAACTGCGAGAAAAATTTTGAGAGCGCAGGACGGCTGCCGAAAGTCCGCGTAAAAACGCCCCCCGGGCCTAAAGTTTCACCGTGCAAAATTCCCGGTGATGTTATTATGAAACTAGAATACATTTCGCAGATTCTGAAACTTACTGCGATAGTTAGACTCTTTTAGTTGCTTGGGAATCGTCGTTTGAAGATGGGCATGTGAAACTGCGAGAAAAATTTTGAGAGCGCAGGACGGCTGCCGAAAGTCCGCGTAAAAACGCCCCCCGGGCCCAAAGTTTCACCGTGCAAAATTTCCGGTGCGGTTATTATGAAACTAGAATACATTTCGCAGATTCTGAAAGTTATTGCGATAGTTAGACTCTTTTAGTTGCTTGGGAATCGTCGTTTGAAGATGGGCATGTGAAACTGCGAGAAAAATTTTGAGAGCGCAGGACGGCTGCCAAAAGTCCGCGTAAAAACGCCCCCCGGGCCTAAAGTTTCACCGTGCAAAATTCCCGGTGATGTTATTATGAAATTAGAATACATTTCGCAGATTCTGAAACTTACTGCGATAGTTAGACTCTTTTAGTTGCTTGGGAATCGTCGTTTGAAGATGGGCATGTGAAACTGCGAGAAAAATTTTGAGAGCGCAGGACGGCTGCCGAAAGTCCGCGTAAAAACGCCCCCCGGGCCCAAAGTTTCACCGTGCAAAATTTCCGGTGCGGTTATTATGAAACTAGAATATATTCCGCAGATTCTGAAACTTACTGCGATAGTTAGACTCTTTTAGTTGCTTGGGAATCGTCGTTTGAAGATGGGCATGTGAAACTGCGAGAAAAATTTTGAGAGCGCAGGACGGCTGCCGAAAGTCCGCGTAAAAACGCCCCCCGGGCCCAAAGTTTCACCGTGCAAAATTTCCGGTGCGGTTATTATGAAACTAGAATATATTCCGCAGATTCTGAAACTTACTGCGATAGTTAGACTCTTTTAGTTGCTTGGGAATCGTCGTTTGAAGATGGGCATGTGAAACTGCGAGAAAAATTTTGAGAGCGCAGGACGGCTGCCGAAAGTCCGTGTAAAAACGCCCCCCGGGCCCAAAGTTTCACCGTGCAAAATTTCCGGTGCGGTTATTATGAAACTAGAATACATTTCGCAGATTCTGAAAGTTATTGCGATAGTTAGACTCTTTTAGTTGCTTGGGAATCGTCGTTTGAAGATGGGCATGTGAAACTGCGAGAAAAATTTTGAGAGCGCAGGACGGCTGCCGAAAGTCCGCGTAAAAACGCCCCCCGGGCCTAAAGTTTCACCGCGCAAAATTCCCGGTGATGTTATTATGAAACTAGAATACATTTCGCAGATTCTGAAACTTACTGCGATAGTTAGACTCTTTTAGTTGCTTGGGAATCGTCGTTTGAAGATGGGCATGTGAAACTGCGAGAAAAATTTTGAGAGCGCAGGACGGCTGCCGAAAGTCCGCGTAAAAACGCCCCCCGGGCCCAAAGTTTCACCGTGCAAAATTTCCGGTGCGGTTATTATGAAACTAGAATATATTCCGCAGATTCTGAAACTTACTGCGATAGTTAGACTCTTTTAGTTGCTTGGGAATCGTCGTTTGAAGATGGGCATGTGAAACTGCGAAAAAAATTTTGAGAGCGCAGGACGGCTGCCGAAAGTCCGCGTAAAAACGCCCCCCGGGCCCAAAGTTTCACCGTGCAAAATTTCCGGTGCGGTTATTATGAAACTAGAATATATTCCGCAGATTCTGAAACTTACTGCGATAGTTAGACTCTTTTAGTTGCTTGGGAATCGTCGTTTGAAGATGGGCATGTGAAACTGCGAGAAAAATTTTGAGAGCGCAGGACGGCTGCCGAAAGTCCGCGTAAAAACGCCCCCCGGGCCCAAAGTTTCACCGTGCAAAATTTCCGGTGCGGTTATTATGAAACTAGAATATATTCCGCAGATTCTGAAACTTACTGCGATAGTTAGACTCTTTTAGTTGCTTGGGAATCGTCGTTTGAAGATGGGCATGTGAAACTGCGAAAAAAATTTTGAGAGCGCAGGACGGCTGCCGAAAGTCCGCGTAAAAACGCCCCCCGGGCCCAAAGTTTCACCGTGCAAAATTTCCGGTGCGGTTATTATGAAACTAGAATACATTTCGCAGATTCTGAAAGTTATTGCGATAGTTAGACTCTTTTAGTTGCTTGGGAATCGTCGTTTGAAGATGGGCATGTGAAACTGCGAGAAAAATTTTGAGAGCGCAGGACGGCTGCCGAAAGTCCGCGTAAAAACGCCCCCCGGGCCTAAAGTTTCACCGTGCAAAATTCCCGGTGATGTTATTATGAAACTAGAATACATTTCGCAGATTCTGAAACTTACTGCGATAGTTAGACTCTTTTAGTTGCTTGGGAATCGTCGTTTGAAGATGGGCATGTGAAACTGCGAGAAAAATTTTGAGAGCGCAGGACGGCTGCCGAAAGTCCGCGTAAAAACGCCCCCCGGGCCCAAAGTTTCACCGTGCAAAATTTCCGGTGCGGTTATTATGAAACTAGAATATATTCCGCAGATTCTGAAACTTACTGCGATAGTTAGACTCTTTTAGTTGCTTGGGAATCGTCGTTTGAAGATGGGCATGTGAAACTGCGAGAAAAATTTTGAGAGCGCAGGACGGCTGCCGAAAGTCCGCGTAAAAACGCCCCCCGGGCCCAAAGTTTCACCGTGCAAAATTTCCGGTGCGGTTATTATGAAACTAGAATACATTTCGCAGATTCTGAAACTTACTGCGATAGTTAGACTCTTTTAGTTGCTTGGGAATCGTCGTTTGAAGATGGGCATGTGAAACTGCGAGAAAAATTTTGAGAGCGCAGGACGGCTGCCGAAAGTCCGCGTAAAAACGCCCCCCGGGCCCAAAGTTTCACCGTGCAAAATTTCCGGTGCGGTTATTATGAAACTAGAATATATTCCGCAGATTCTGAAACTTACTGCGATAGTTAGACTCTTTTAGTTGCTTGGGAATCGTCGTTTGAAGATGGGCATGTGAAACTGCGAGAAAAATTTTGAGAGCGCAGGACGGCTGCCGAAAGTCCGCGTAAAAACGCCCCCCGGGCCCAAAGTTTCACCGTGCAAAATTTCCGGTGCGGTTATTATGAAACTAGAATATATTCCGCAGATTCTGAAACTTACTGCGATAGTTAGACTCTTTTAGTTGCTTGGGAATCGTCGTTTGAAGATGGGCATGTGAAACTGCGAGAAAAATTTTTAGAGCGCCGGACGGCTGCCGAAAGTCCGCGTAAAAACGCCCCCCGGGCCCAAAGTTTCACCGTGCAAAATTTCCGGTGCGGTTATTATGAAACTAGAATACATTTCGCAGATTCTGAAAGTTATTGCGATAGTTAGACTCTTTTAGTTGCTTGGGAATCGTCGTTTGAAGATGGGCATGTGAAACTGCGAGAAAAATTTTGAGAGCGCAGGACGGCTGCCGAAAGTCCGCGTAAAAACGCCCCCCGGGCCTAAAGT
This sequence comes from Salticus scenicus, assembly GCA_963930645.1. Lineage (NCBI taxonomy): Eukaryota > Metazoa > Arthropoda > Arachnida > Araneae > Salticidae > Salticus > Salticus scenicus. Next base: position 35,705 of record CAWVNO010000511.1, on the reverse strand, counting down.
TTCACCGTGCAAAATTTCCGGTGCGGTTATTATGAAACTAGAATATATTCCGCAGATTCTGAAACTTACTGCGATAGTTAGACTCTTTTAGTTGCTTGGGAATCGTCGTTTGAAGATGGGCATGTGAAACTGCGAGAAAAATTTTGAGAGCGCAGGACGGCTGCCGAAAGTCCGCGTAAAAACGCCCCCCGGGCCCAAAGTTTCACCGTGCAAAATTTCCGGTGCGGTTATTATGAAACTAGAATATATTCCGCAGATTCTGAAACTTACTGCGATAGTTAGACTCTTTTAGTTGCTTGGGAATCGTCGTTTGAAGATGGGCATGTGAAACTGCGAAAAAAATTTTGAGAGCGCAGGACGGCTGCCGAAAGTCCGCGTAAAAACGCCCCCCGGGCCCAAAGTTTCACCGTGCAAAATTTCCGGTGCGGTTATTATGAAACTAGAATATATTCCGCAGATTCTGAAACTTACTGCGATAGTTAGACTCTTTTAGTTGCTTGGGAATCGTCGTTTGAAGATGGGCATGTGAAACTGCGAGAAAAATTTTGAGAGCGCAGGACGGCTGCCGAAAGTCCGCGTAAAAACGCCCCCCGGGCCCAAAGTTTCACCGTGCAAAATTTCCGGTGCGGTTATTATGAAACTAGAATATATTCCGCAGATTCTGAAACTTACTGCGATAGTTAGACTCTTTTAGTTGCTTGGGAATCGTCGTTTGAAGATGGGCATGTGAAACTGCGAAAACATTTTTGAGAGCGCAGGACGGCTGCCGAAAGTCCGCGTAAAAACGCCCCCCGGGCCCAAAGTTTCACCGTGCAAAATTTCCGGTGCGGTTATTATGAAACTAGAATACATTTCGCAGATTCTGAAAGTTATTGCGATAGTTAGACTCTTTTAGTTGCTTGGGAATCGTCGTTTGAAGATGGGCATGTGAAACTGCGAGAAAAATTTTGAGAGCGCAGGACGGTTGCCGAAAGTCCGCGTAAAAACGCCCCCCGGGCCTAAAGTTTCACCGTGCAAAATTCCCGGTGATGTTATTATGAAACTAGAATACATTTCGCAGATTCTGAAACTTACTGCGATAGTTAGACTCTTTTAGTTGCTTGGGAATCGTCGTTTGAAGATGGGCATGTGAAACTGCGAGAAAAATTTTGAGAGCGCAGGACGGCTGCCGAAAGTCCGCGTAAAAACGCCCCCCGGGCCCAAAGTTTCACCGTGCAAAATTTCCGGTGCGGTTATTATGAAACTAGAATATATTCCGCAGATTCTGAAACTTACTGCGATAGTTAGACTCTTTTAGTTGCTTGGGAATCGTCGTTTGAAGATGGGCATGTGAAACTGCGAGAAAAATTTTGAGAGCGCAGGACGGCTGCCGAAAGTCCGCGTAAAAACGCCCCCCGGGCCCAAAGTTTCACCGTGCAAAATTTCCGGTGCGGTTATTATGAAACTAGAATACATTTCGCAGATTCTGAAAGTTATTGCGATAGTTAGACTCTTTTAGTTGCTTGGGAATCGTCGTTTGAAGATGGGCATGTGAAACTGCGAGAAAAATTTTGAGAGCGCAGGACGGCTGCCGAAAGTCCGCGTAAAAACGCCCCCCGGGCCTAAAGTTTCACCGTGCAAAATTCCCGGTGATGTTATTATGAAACTAGAATACATTTCGCAGATTCTGAAACTTACTGCGATAGTTAGACTCTTTTAGTTGCTTGGGAATCGTCGTTTGAAGATGGGCATGTGAAACTGCGAGAAAAATTTTGAGAGCGCAGGACGGCTGCCGAAAGTCCGCGTAAAAACGCCCCCCGGGCCCAAAGTTTCACCGTGCAAAATTTCCGGTGCGGTTATTATGAAACTAGAATATATTCCGCAGATTCTGAAACTTACTGCGATAGTTAGACTCTTTTAGTTGCTTGGGAATCGTCGTTTGAAGATGGGCATGTGAAACTGCGAAAAAAATTTTGAGAGCGCAGGACGGCTGCCGAAAGTCCGCGTAAAAACGCCCCCCGGGCCCAAAGTTTCACCGTGCAAAATTTCCGGTGCGGTTATTATGAAACTAGAATACATTTCGCAGATTCTGAAAGTTATTGCGATAGTTAGACTCTTTTAGTTGCTTGGGAATCGTCGTTTGAAGATGGGCATGTGAAACTGCGAGAAAAATTTTGAGAGCGCAGGACGGCTGCCGAAAGTCCGCGTAAAAACGCCCCCCGGGCCTAAAGTTTCACCGTGCAAAATTCCCGGTGATGTTATTATGAAACTAGAATACATTTCGCAGATTCTGAAACTTACTGCGATAGTTAGACTCTTTTAGTTGCTTGGGAATCGTCGTTTGAAGATGGGCATGTGAAACTGCGAGAAAAATTTTGAGAGCGCAGGACGGCTGCCGAAAGTCCGCGTAAAAACGCCCCCCGGGCCCAAAGTTTCACCGTGCAAAATTTCCGGTGCGGTTATTATGAAACTAGAATATATTCCGCAGATTCTGAAACTTACTGCGATAGTTAGACTCTTTTAGTTGCTTGGGAATCGTCGTTTGAAGATGGGCATGTGAAACTGCGAGAAAAATTTTGAGAGCGCAGGACGGCTGCCGAAAGTCCGCGTAAAAACGCCCCCCGGGCCCAAAGTTTCACCGTGCAAAATTTCCGGTGCGGTTATTATGAAACTAGAATACATTTCGCAGATTCTGAAAGTTATTGCGATAGTTAGACTCTTTTAGTTGCTTGGGAATCGTCGTTTGAAGATGGGCATGTGAAACTGCGAGAAAAATTTTGAGAGCGCAGGACGGCTGCCGAAAGTCCGCGTAAAAACGCCCCCCGGGCCTAAAGTTTCACCGTGCAAAATTCCCGGTGATGTTATTATGAAACTAGAATACATTTCGCAGATTCTGAAACTTACTGCGATAGTTAGACTCTTTTAGTTGCTTGGGAATCGTCGTTTGAAGATGGGCATGTGAAACTGCGAGAAAAATTTTGAGAGCGCAGGACGGCTGCCGAAAGTCCGCGTAAAAACGCCCCCCGGGCCCAAAGTTTCACCGTGCAAAATTTCCGGTGCGGTTATTATGAAACTAGAATATATTCCGCAGATTCTGAAACTTACTGCGATAGTTAGACTCTTTTAGTTGCTTGGGAATCGTCGTTTGAAGATGGGCATGTGAAACTGCGAAAAAAATTTTGAGAGCGCAGGACGGCTGCCGAAAGTCCGCGTAAAAACGCCCCCCGGGCCCAAAGTTTCACCGTGCAAAATTTCCGGTGCGGTTATTATGAAACTAGAATACATTTCGCAGATTCTGAAAGTTATTGCGATAGTTAGACTCTTTTAGTTGCTTGGGAATCGTCGTTTGAAGATGGGCATGTGAAACTGCGAGAAAAATTTTGAGAGCGCAGGACGGCTGCCGAAAGTCCGCGTAAAAACGCCCCCCGGGCCTAAAGTTTCACCGTGCAAAATTCCCGGTGATGTTATTATGAAACTAGAATACATTTCGCAGATTCTGAAACTTACTGCGATAGTTAGACTCTTTTAGTTGCTTGGGAATCGTCGTTTGAAGATGGGCATGTGAAACTGCGAGAAAAATTTTGAGAGCGCAGGACGGCTGCCGAAAGTCCGCGTAAAAACGCCCCCCGGGCCCAAAGTTTCACCGTGCAAAATTTCCGGTGCGGTTATTATGAAACTAGAATATATTCCGCAGATTCTGAAACTTACTGCGATAGTTAGACTCTTTTAGTTGCTTGGGAATCGTCGTTTGAAGATGGGCATGTGAAACTGCGAGAAAAATTTTGAGAGCGCAGGACGGCTGCCGAAAGTCCGCGTAAAAACGCCCCCCGGGCCCAAAGTTTCACCGTGCAAAATTTCCGGTGCGGTTATTATGAAACTAGAATACATTTCGCAGATTCTGAAAGTTATTGCGATAGTTAGACTCTTTTAGTTGCTTGGGAATCGTCGTTTGAAGATGGGCATGTGAAACTGCGAGAAAAATTTTGAGAGCGCAGGACGGCTGCCGAAAGTCCGCGTAAAAACGCCCCCCGGGCCTAAAGTTTCACCGTGCAAAATTCCCGGTGATGTTATTATGAAACTAGAATACATTTCGCAGATTCTGAAACTTACTGCGATAGTTAGACTCTTTTAGTTGCTTGGGAATCGTCGTTTGAAGATGGGCATGTGAAACTGCGAGAAAAATTTTGAGAGCGCAGGACGGCTGCCGAAAGTCCGCGTAAAAACGCCCCCCGGGCCCAAAGTTTCACCGTGCAAAATTTCCGGTGCGGTTATTATGAAACTAGAATATATTCCGCAGATTCTGAAACTTACTGCGATAGTTAGACTCTTTTAGTTGCTTGGGAATCGTCGTTTGAAGATGGGCATGTGAAACTGCGAAAAAAATTTTGAGAGCGCAGGACGGCTGCCGAAAGTCCGCGTAAAAACGCCCCCCGGGCCCAAAGTTTCACCGTGCAAAATTTCCGGTGCGGTTATTATGAAACTAGAATATATTCCGCAGATTCTGAAACTTACTGCGATAGTTAGACTCTTTTAGTTGCTTGGGAATCGTCGTTTGAAGATGGGCATGTGAAACTGCGAGAAAAATTTTGAGAGCGCAGGACGGCTGCCGAAAGTCCGCGTAAAAACGCCCCCCGGGCCCAAAGTTTCACCGTGCAAAATTTCCGGTGCGGTTATTATGAAACTAGAATATATTCCGCAGATTCTGAAACTTACTGCGATAGTTAGACTCTTTTAGTTGCTTGGGAATCGTCGTTTGAAGATGGGCATGTGAAACTGCGAGAAAAATTTTGAGAGCGCAGGACGGCTGCCGAAAGTCCGCGTAAAAACGCCCCCCGGGCCTAAAGTTTCACCGTGCAAAATTCCCGGTGATGTTATTATGAAACTAGAATACATTTCGCAGATTCTGAAACTTACTGCGATAGTTAGACTCTTTTAGTTGCTTGGGAATCGTCGTTTGAAGATGGGCATGTGAAACTGCGAGAAAAATTTTGAGAGCGCAGGACGGCTGCCGAAAGTCCGCGTAAAAACGCCCCCCGGGCCCAAAGTTTCACCGTGCAAAATTTCCGGTGCGGTTATTATGAAACTAGAATATATTCCGCAGATTCTGAAACTTACTGCGATAGTTAGACTCTTTTAGTTGCTTGGGAATCGTCGTTTGAAGATGGGCATGTGAAACTGCGAAAAAAATTTTGAGAGCGCAGGACGGCTGCCGAAAGTCCGCGTAAAAACGCCCCCCGGGCCCAAAGTTTCACCGTGCAAAATTTCCGGTGCGGTTATTATGAAACTAGAATATATTCCGCAGATTCTGAAACTTACTGCGATAGTTAGACTCTTTTAGTTGCTTGGGAATCGTCGTTTGAAGATGGGCATGTGAAACTGCGAGAAAAATTTTGAGAGCGCAGGACGGCTGCCGAAAGTCCGCGTAAAAACGCCCCCCGGGCCAAAAGTTTCACCGTGCAAAATTTCCGGTGCGGTTATTATGAAACTAGAATATATTCCGCAGATTCTGAAACTTACTGCGATAGTTAGACTCTTTTAGTTGCTTGGGAATCGTCGTTTGAAGATGGGCATGTGAAACTGCGAAAAAAATTTTGAGAGCGCAGGACGGCTGCCGAAAGTCCGCGTAAAAACGCCCCCCGGGCCCAAAGTTTCACCATGCAAAATTTCCGGTGCGGTTATTATGAAACTAGAATACATTTCGCAGATTCTGAAAGTTATTGCGATAGTTAGACTCTTTTAGTTGCTTGGGAATCGTCGTTTGAAGATGGGCATGTGAAACTGCGAGAAAAATTTTGAGAGCGCAGGACGGCTGCCGAAAGTCCGCGTAAAAACGCCCCCCGGGCCTAAAGTTTCACCGTGCAAAATTCCCGGTGATGTTATTATGAAACTAGAATACATTTCGCAGATTCTGAAACTTACTGCGATAGTTAGACTCTTTTAGTTGCTTGGGAATCGTCGTTTGAAGATGGGCATGTGAAACTGCGAGAAAAATTTTGAGAGCGCAGGACGGCTGCCGAAAGTCCGCGTAAAAACGCCCCCCGGGCCCAAAGTTTCACCGTGCAAAATTTCCGGTGCGGTTATTATGAAACTAGAATATATTCCGCAGATTCTGAAACTTACTGCGATAGTTAGACTCTTTTAGTTGCTTGGGAATCGTCGTTTGAAGATGGGCATGTGAAACTGCGAGAAAAATTTTGAGAGCGCAGGACGGCTGCCGAAAGTCCGCGTAAAAACGCCCCCCGGGCCCAAAGTTTCACCGTGCAAAATTTCCGGTGCGGTTATTATGAAACTAGAATACATTTCGCAGATTCTGAAAGTTATTGCGATAGTTAGACTCTTTTAGTTGCTTGGGAATCGTCGTTTGAAGATGGGCATGTGAAACTGCGAGAAAAATTTTGAGAGCGCAGGACGGCTGCCGAAAGTCCGCGTAAAAACGCCCCCCGGGCCTAAAGTTTCACCGTGCAAAATTCCCGGTGATGTTATTATGAAACTAGAATACATTTCGCAGATTCTGAAACTTACTGCGATAGTTAGACTCTTTTAGTTGCTTGGGAATCGTCGTTTGAAGATGGGCATGTGAAACTGCGAGAAAAATTTTGAGAGCGCAGGACGGCTGCCGAAAGTCCGCGTAAAAACGCCCCCCGGGCCCAAAGTTTCACCGTGCAAAATTTCCGGTGCGGTTATTATGAAACTAGAATATATTCCGCAGATTCTGAAACTTACTGCGATAGTTAGACTCTTTTAGTTGCTTGGGAATCGTCGTTTGAAGATGGGTATGTGAAACTGCGAAAAAAATTTTGAGAGCGCAGGACGGCTGCCGAAAGTCCGCGTAAAAACGCCCCCCGGGCCAAAAGTTTCACCGTGCAAAATTTCCGGTGCGGTTATTATGAAACTAGAATACATTTCGCAGATTCTGAAAGTTATTGCGATACTTAGACTCTTTTAGTTGCTTGGGAATCGTCGTTTGAAGATGGGCATGTGAAACTGCGAGAAAAATTTTGAGAGCGCAGGACGGCTGCCGAAAGTCCGCGTAAAAACGCCCCCCGGGCCTAAAGTTTCACCGTGCAAAATTCCCGGTGATGTTATTATGAAACTAGAATACATTTCGCAGATTCTGAAACTTACTGCGATAGTTAGACTCTTTTAGTTGCTTGGGAATCGTCGTTTGAAGATGGGCATGTGAAACTGCGAGAAAAATTTTGAGAGCGCAGGACGGCTGCCGAAAGTCCGCATAAAAACGCCCCCCGGGCCCAAAGTTTCACCGTGCAAAATTTCCGGTGCGGTTATTATGAAACTAGAATATATTCCGCAGATTCTGAAACTTACTGCGATAGTTAGACTCTTTTAGTTGCTTGGGAATCGTCGTTTGAAGATGGGCATGTGAAACTGCGAAAAAAATTTTGAGAGCGCAGGACGGCTGCCGAAAGTCCGCGTAAAAACGCCCCCCGGGCCCAAAGTTTCACCGTGCAAAATTTCCGGTGCGGTTATTATGAAACTAGAATATATTCCGCAGATTCTGAAACTTACTGCGATAGTTAGACTCTTTTAGTTGCTTGGGAATCGTCGTTTGAAGATGGGCATGTGAAACTGCGAGAAAAATTTTGAGAGCGCAGGACGGCTGCCGAAAGTCCGCGTAAAAACGCCCCCCGGGCCAAAAGTTTCACCGTGCAAAATTTCCGGTGCGGTTATTATGAAACTAGAATATATTCCGCAGATTCTGAAACTTACTGCGATAGTTAGACTCTTTTAGTTGCTTGGGAATCGTCGTTTGAAGATGGGCATGTGAAACTGCGAAAAAAATTTTGAGAGCGCAGGACGGCTGCCGAAAGTCCGCGTAAAAACGCCCCCCGGGCCCAAAGTTTCACCGTGCAAAATTTCCGGTGCGGTTATTATGAAACTAGAATACATTTCGCAGATTCTGAAAGTTATTGCGATAGTTAGACTCTTTTAGTTGCTTGGGAATCGTCGTTTGAAGATGGGCATGTGAAACTGCGAGAAAAATTTTGAGAGCGCAGGACGGCTGCCGAAAGTCCGCGTAAAAACGCCCCCCGGGCCTAAAGTTTCACCGTGCAAAATTCCCGGTGATGTTATTATGAAACTAGAATACATTTCGCAGATTCTGAAACTTACTGCGATAGTTAGACTCTTTTAGTTGCTTGGGAATCGTCGTTTGAAGATGGGCATGTGAAACTGCGAGAAAAATTTTGAGAGCGCAGGACGGCTGCCGAAAGTCCGCGTAAAAACGCCCCCCGGGCCCAAAGTTTCACCGTGCAAAATTTCCGGTGCGGTTATTATGAAACTAGAATATATTCCGCAGATTCTGAAACTTACTGCGATAGTTAGACTCTTTTAGTTGCTTGGGAATCGTCGTTTGAAGATGGGCATGTGAAACTGCGAGAAAAATTTTGAGAGCGCAGGACGGCTGCCGAAAGTCCGCGTAAAAACGCCCCCCGGGCCCAAAGTTTCACCGTGCAAAATTTCCGGTGCGGTTATTATGAAACTAGAATACATTTCGCAGATTCTGAAAGTTATTGCGATAGTTAGACTCTTTTAGTTGCTTGGGAATCGTCGTTTGAAGATGGGCATGTGAAACTGCGAGAAAAATTTTGAGAGCGCAGGACGGCTGCCGAAAGTCCGCGTAAAAACGCCCCCCGGGCCTAAAGTTTCACCGTGCAAAATTCCCGGTGATGTTATTATGAAACTAGAATACATTTCGCAGATTCTGAAACTTACTGCGATAGTTAGACTCTTTTAGTTGCTTGGGAATCGTCGTTTGAAGATGGGCATGTGAAACTGCGAGAAAAATTTTGAGAGCGCAGGACGGCTGCCGAAAGTCCGCGTAAAAACGCCCCCCGGGCCTAAAGTTTCACCGTGCAAAATTCCCGGTGATGTTATTATGAAACTAGAATACATTTCGCAGATTCTGAAACTTACTGCGATAGTTAGACTCTTTTAGTTGCTTGGGAATCGTCGTTTGAAGATGGGCATGTGAAACTGCGAAAAAAATTTTGAGAGCGCAGGACGGCTGCCGAAAGTCCGCGTAAAAACGCCCCCCGGGCCCAAAGTTTCACCGTGCAAAATTTCCGGTGCGGTTATTATGAAACTAGAATACATTTCGCAGATTCTGAAACTTACTGCGATAGTTAGACTCTTTTAGTTGCTTGGGAATCGTCGTTTGAAGATGGGCATGTGAAACTGCGAAAAAAATTTTGAGAGCGCAGGACGGCTGCCGAAAGTCCGCGTAAAAACGCCCCCCGGGCCCAAAGTTTCACCGTGCAAAATTTCCGGTGCGGTTATTATGAAACTAGAATACATTTCGCAGATTCTGAAACTTACTGCGATAGTTAGACTCTTTTAGTTGCTTGGGAATCGTCGTTTGAAGATGGGCATGTGAAACTGCGAAAAAAATTTTGAGAGCGCAGGACGGCTGCCGAAAGTCCGCGTAAAAACGCCCCCCGGGCCCAAAGTTTCACCGTGCAAAATTTCCGGTGCGGTTATTATGAAACTAGAATACATTTCGCAGATTCTGAAAGTTATTGCGATAGTTAGACTCTTTTAGTTGCTTGGGAATCGTCGTTTGAAGATGGGCATGTGAAACTGCGAGAAAAATTTTGAGAGCGCAGGACGGCTGCCGAAAGTCCGCGTAAAAACGCCCCCCGGGCCTAAAGTTTCACCGTGCAAAATTCCCGGTGATGTTATTATGAAACTAGAATACATTTCGCAGATTCTGAAACTTACTGCGATAGTTAGACTCTTTTAGTTGCTTGGGAATCGTCGTTTGAAGATGGGCATGTGAAACTGCGAGAAAAATTTTGAGAGCGCAGGACGGCTGCCGAAAGTCCGCGTAAAAACGCCCCCCGGGCCCAAAGTTTCACCGTGCAAAATTTCCGGTGCGGTTATTATGAAACTAGAATATATTCCGCAGATTCTGAAACTTACTGCGATAGTTAGACTCTTTTAGTTGCTTGGGAATCGTCGTTTGAAGATGGGCATGTGAAACTGCGAAAAAAATTTTGAGAGCGCAGGACGGCTGCCGAAAGTCCGCGTAAAAACGCCCCCCGGGCCAAAAGTTTCACCGTGCAAAATTTCCGGTGCGGTTATTATGAAACTAGAATATATTCCGCAGATTCTGAAACTTACTGCGATAGTTAGACTCTTTTAGTTGCTTGGGAATCGTCGTTTGAAGATGGGCATGTGAAACTGCGAAAAAAATTTTGAGAGCGCAGGACGGCTGCCGAAAGTCCGCGTAAAAACGCCCCCCGGGCCCAAAGTTTCACCGTGCAAAATTTCCGGTGCGGTTATTATGAAACTAGAATACATTTCGCAGATTCTGAAAGTTATTGCGATAGTTAGACTCTTTTAGTTGCTTGGGAATCGTCGTTTGAAGATGGGCATGTGAAACTGCGAGAAAAATTTTGAGAGCGCAGGACGGCTGCCGAAAGTCCGCGTAAAAACGCCCCCCGGGCCTAAAGTTTCACCGTGCAAAATTCCCGGTGATGTTATTATGAAACTAGAATACATTTCGCAGATTCTGAAACTTACTGCGATAGTTAGACTCTTTTAGTTGCTTGGGAATCGTCGTTTGAAGATGGGCATGTGAAACTGCGAGAAAAATTTTGAGAGCGCAGGACGGCTGCCGAAAGTCCGCGTAAAAACGCCCCCCGGGCCCAAAGTTTCACCGTGCAAAATTTCCGGTGCGGTTATTATGAAACTAGAATATATTCCGCAGATTCTGAAACTTACTGCGATAGTTAGACTCTTTTAGTTGCTTGGGAATCGTCGTTTGAAGATGGGCATGTGAAACTGCGAAAAAAATTTTGAGAGCGCAGGACGGCTGCCGAAAGTCCGCGTAAAAACGCCCCCCGGGCCCAAAGTTTCACCGTGCAAAATTTCCGGTGCGGTTATTATGAAACTAGAATACATTTCGCAGATTCTGAAACTTACTGCGATAGTTAGACTCTTTTAGTTGCTTGGGAATCGTCGTTTGAAGATGGGCATGTGAAACTGCGAAAAAAATTTTGAGAGCGCAGGACGGCTGCCGAAAGTCCGCGTAAAAACGCCCCCCGGGCCCAAAGTTTCACCGTGCAAAATTTCCGGTGCGGTTATTATGAAACTAGAATACATTTCGCAGATTCTGAAACTTACTGCGATAGTTAGACTCTTTTAGTTGCTTGGGAATCGTCGTTTGAAGATGGGCATGTGAAACTGCGAAAAAAATTTTGAGAGCGCAGGACGGCTGCCGAAAGTCCGCGTAAAAACGCCCCCCGGGCCCAAAGTTTCACCGTGCAAAATTTCCGGTGCGGTTATTATGAAACTAGAATACATTTCGCAGATTCTGAAAGTTATTGCGATAGTTAGACTCTTTTAGTTGCTTGGGAATCGTCGTTTGAAGATGGGCATGTGAAACTGCGAGAAAAATTTTGAGAGCGCAGGACGGCTGCCGAAAGTCCGCGTAAAAACGCCCCCCGGGCCTAAAGTTTCACCGTGCAAAATTCCCGGTGATGTTATTATGAAACTAGAATACATTTCGCAGATTCTGAAACTTACTGCGATAGTTAGACTCTTTTAGTTGCTTGGGAATCGTCGTTTGAAGATGGGCATGTGAAACAGCGAGAAGCATTTTGAGAGCGCAGGACGGCTGCCGAAAGTCCGCGTAAAAACGCCCCCCGGGCCCAAAGTTTCACCGTGCAAAATTTCCGGTGCGGTTATTATGAAACTAGAATATATTCCGCAGATTCTGAAATTTACTGCGATAGTTAGACTCTTTTAGTTGCTTGGGAATCGTCGTTTGAAATGGGCATGTGAAACTGCGAGAAAAATTTTGAGAGCGCAGGACGGCTGCCGAAAGTCCGCGTAAAAACGCCCCCCGGGCCCAAAGTTTCACCGTGCATAATTTCCGGTGCGGTTATTATGAAACTAGAATACATTTCGCAGATTCTGAAAGTTATTGCGATAGTTAGACTCTTTTAGTTGCTTGGGAATCGTCGTTTGAAGATGGGCATGTGAAACTGCGAGAAAAATTTTGAGAGCGCAGGACGGCTGCCGAAAGTCCGCGTAAAAACGCCCCCCGGGCCTAAAGTTTCACCGTGCAAAATTCCCGGTGATGTTATTATGAAACTAGAATACATTTCGCAGATTCTGAAACTTACTGCGATAGTTAGACTCTTTTAGTTGCTTGGGAATCGTCGTTTGAAGATGGGCATGTGAAACTGCGAGAAAAATTTTGAGAGCGCAGGACGGCTGCCGAAAGTCCGCGTAAAAACGCCCCCCGGGCCCAAAGTTTCACCGTGCAAAATTTCCGGTGCGGTTATTATGAAACTAGAATACATTTCGCAGATTCTGAAAGTTATTGCGATAGTTAGACTCTTTTAGTTGCTTGGGAATCGTCGTTTGAAGATGGGCATGTGAAACTGCGAGAAAAATTTTGAGAGCGCAGGACGGCTGCCGAAAGTCCGCGTAAAAACGCCCCCCGGGCCTAAAGTTTCACCGTGCAAAATTCCCGGTGATGTTATTATGAAACTAGAATACATTTCGCAGATTCTGAAACTTACTGCGATAGTTAGACTCTTTTAGTTGCTTGGGAATCGTCGTTTGAAGATGGGCATGTGAAACTGCGAGAAAAATTTTGAGAGCGCAGGACGGCTGCCGAAAGTCCGCGTAAAAACGCCCCCCGGGCCTAAAGTTTCACCGTGCAAAATTCCCGGTGATGTTATTATGAAACTAGAATACATTTCGCAGATTCTGAAACTTACTGCGATAGTTAGACTCTTTTAGTTGCTTGGGAATCGTCGTTTGAAGATGGGCATGTGAAACTGCGAAAAAAATTTTGAGAGCGCAGGACGGCTGCCGAAAGTCCGCGTAAAAACGCCCCCCGGGCCCAAAGTTTCACCGTGCAAAATTTCCGGTGCGGTTATTATGAAACTAGAATACATTTCGCAGATTCTGAAACTTACTGCGATAGTTAGACTCTTTTAGTTGCTTGGGAATCGTCGTTTGAAGATGGGCATGTGAAACTGCGAAAAAAATTTTGAGAGCGCAGGACGGCTGCCGAAAGTCCGCGTAAAAACGCCCCCCGGGCCCAAAGTTTCACCGTGCAAAATTTCCGGTGCGGTTATTATGAAACTAGAATACATTTCGCAGATTCTGAAACTTACTGCGATAGTTAGACTCTTTTAGTTGCTTGGGAATCGTCGTTTGAAGATGGGCATGTGAAACTGCGAAAAAAATTTTGAGAGCGCAGGACGGCTGCCGAAAGTCCGCGTAAAAACGCCCCCCGGGCCCAAAGTTTCACCGTGCAAAATTTCCGGTGCGGTTATTATGAAACTAGAATACATTTCGCAGATTCTGAAAGTTATTGCGATAGTTAGACTCTTTTAGTTGCTTGGGAATCGTCGTTTGAAGATGGGCATGTGAAACTGCGAGAAAAATTTTGAGAGCGCAGGACGGCTGCCGAAAGTCCGCGTAAAAACGCCCCCCGGGCCTAAAGTTTCACCGTGCAAAATTCCCGGTGATGTTATTATGAAACTAGAATACATTTCGCAGATTCTGAAACTTACTGCGATAGTTAGACTCTTTTAGTTGCTTGGGAATCGTCGTTTGAAGATGGGCATGTGAAACTGCGAGAAAAATTTTGAGAGCGCAGGACGGCTGCCGAAAGTCCGCGTAAAAACGCCCCCCGGGCCCAAAGTTTCACCGTGCAAAATTTCCGGTGCGGTTATTATGAAACTAGAATATATTCCGCAGATTCTGAAACTTACTGCGATAGTTAGACTCTTTTAGTTGCTTGGGAATCGTCGTTTGAAATGGGCATGTGAAACTGCGAGAAAAATTTTGAGAGCGCAGGACGGCTGCCGAAAGTCCGCGTAAAAACGCCCCCCGGGCCCAAAGTTTCACCGTGCAAAATTTCCGGTGCGGTTATTATGAAACTAGAATACATTTCGCAGATTCTGAAAGTTATTGCGATAGTTAGACTCTTTTAGTTGCTTGGGAATCGTCGTTTGAAGATGGGCATGTGAAACTGCGAGAAAAATTTTGAGAGCGCAGGACGGCTGCCGAAAGTCCGCGTAAAAACGCCCCCCGGGCCTAAAGTTTCACCGTGCAAAATTCCCGGTGATGTTATTATGAAACTAGAATACATTTCGCAGATTCTGAAACTTACTGCGATAGTTAGACTCTTTTAGTTGCTTGGGAATCGTCGTTTGAAGATGGGCATGTGAAACTGCGAGAAAAATTTTGAGAGCGCAGGACGGCTGCCGAAAGTCCGCGTAAAAACGACCCCCGGGCCTAAAGTTTCACCGTGCAAAATTCCCGGTGATGTTATTATGAAACTAGAATACATTTCGCAGATTCTGAAACTTACTGCGATAGTTAGACTCTTTTAGTTGCTTGGGAATCGTCGTTTGAAGATGGGCATGTGAAACTGCGAAAAAAATTTTGAGAGCGCAGGACGGCTGCCGAAAGTCCGCGTAAAAACGCCCCCCGGGCCCAAAGTTTCACCGTGCAAAATTTCCGGTGCGGTTATTATGAAACTAGAATACATTTCGCAGATTCTGAAACTTACTGCGATAGTTAGACTCTTTTAGTTGCTTGGGAATCGTCGTTTGAAGATGGGCATGTGAAACTGCGAGAAAAATTTTGAGAGCGCAGGACGGCTGCCGAAAGTCCGCGTAAAAACGCCCCCCGGGCCCAAAGTTTCACCGTGCAAAATTTCCGGTGCGGTTATTATGAAACTAGAATATATTCCGCAGATTCTGAAACTTACTGCGATAGTTAGACTCTTTTAGTTGCTTGGGAATCGTCGTTTGAAGATGGGCATGTGAAACTGCGAAAAAAATTTTGAGAGCGCAGGACGGCTGCCGAAAGTCCGCGTAAAAACGCCCCCCGGGCCCAAAGTTTCACCGTGCAAAATTTCCGGTGCGGTTATTATGAAACTAGAATACATTTCGCAGATTCTGAAAGTTATTGCGATAGTTAGACTCTTTTAGTTGCTTGGGAATCGTCGTTTGAAGATGGGCATGTGAAACTGCGAGAAAAATTTTGAGAGCGCAGGACGGCTGCCGAAAGTCCGCGTAAAAACGCCCCCCGGGCCTAAAGTTTCACCGTGCAAAATTCCCGGTGATGTTATTATGAAACTAGAATACATTTCGCAGATTCTGAAACTTACTGCGATAGTTAGACTCTTTTAGTTGCTTGGGAATCGTCGTTTGAAGATGGGCATGTGAAACTGCGAGAAAAATTTTGAGAGCGCAGGACGGCTGCCGAAAGTCCGCGTAAAAACGCCCCCCGGGCCCAAAGTTTTACCGTGCAAAATTTCCGGTGCGGTTATTATGAAACTAGAATATATTCCGCAGATTCTGAAACTTACTGCGATAGTTAGACTCTTTTAGTTGCTTGGGAATCGTCGTTTGAAGATGGGCATGTGAAACTGCGAGAAAAATTTTGAGAGCGCAGGACGGCTGCCGAAAGTCCGCGTAAAAACGCCCCCCGTGCCCAAAGTTTCACCGTGCAAAATTTCCGGTGCGGTTATTATGAAACTAGAATACATTTCGCAGATTCTGAAAGTTATTGCGATAGTTAGACTCTTTTAGTTGCTTGGGAATCGTCGTTTGAAGATGGGCATGTGAAACTGCGAGAAAAATTTTGAGAGCGCAGGACGGCTGCCGAAAGTCCGCGTAAAAACGCCCCCCGGGCCTAAAGTTTCACCGTGCAAAATTCCCGGTGATGTTATTATGAAACTAGAATACATTTCGCAGATTCTGAAACTTACTGCGATAGTTAGACTCTTTTAGTTGCTTGGGAATCGTCGTTTGAAGATGGGCATGTGAAACTGCGAGAAAAATTTTGAGAGCGCAGGACGGCTGCCGAAAGTCCGCGTAAAAACGCCCCCCGGGCCCAAAGTTTCACCGTGCAAAATTTCCTGTGCGGTTATTATGAAACTAGAATATATTCCGCAGATTCTGAAACTTACTGCGATAGTTAGACTCTTTTAGTTGCTTGGGAATCGTCGTTTGAAGATGGGCATGTGAAACTGCGAAAAAAATTTTGAGAGCGCAGGACGGCTGCCGAAAGTCCGCGTAAAAACGCCCCCCGGGCCCAAAGTTTCACCGTGCAAAATTTCCGGTGCGGTTATTATGAAACTAGAATACATTTCGCAGATTCTGAAAGTTATTGCGATAGTTAGACTCTTTTAGTTGCTTGGGAATCGTCGTTTGAAGATGGGCATGTGAAACTGCGAGAAAAATTTTGAGAGCGCAGGACGGCTGCCGAAAGTCCGCGTAAAAACGCCCCCCGGGCCTAAAGTTTCACCGTGCAAAATTCCCGGTGATGTTATTATGAAACTAGAATACATTTCGCAGATTCTGAAACTTACTGCGATAGTTAGACTCTTTTAGTTGCTTGGGAATCGTCGTTTGAAGATGGGCATGTGAAACTGCGAGAAAAATTTTGAGAGCGCAGGACGGCTGCCGAAAGTCCGCGTAAAAACGCCCCCCGGGCCCAAAGTTTCACCGTGCAAAATTTCCGGTGCGGTTATTATGAAACTAGAATATATTCCGCAGATTCTGAAACTTACTGCGATAGTTAGACTCTTTTAGTTGCTTGGGAATCGTCGTTTGAAGATGGGCATGTGAAACTGCGAGAAAAATTTTGAGAGCGCAGGACGGCTGCCGAAAGTCCGCGTAAAAACGCCCCCCGGGCCCAAAGTTTCACCGTGCAAAATTTCCGGTGCGGTTATTATGAAACTAGAATACATTTCGCAGATTCTGAAAGTTATTGCGATAGTTAGACTCTTTTAGTTGCTTGGGAATCGTCGTTTGAAGATGGGCATGTGAAACTGCGAGAAAAATTTTGAGAGCGCAGGACGGCTGCCGAAAGTCCGCGTAAAAACGCCCCCCGGGCCTAAAGTTTCACCGTGCAAAATTCCCGGTGATGTTATTATGAAACTAGAATACATTTCGCAGATTCTGAAACTTACTGCGATAGTTAGACTCTTTTAGTTGCTTGGGAATCGTCGTTTGAAGATGGGCATGTGAAACTGCGAGAAAAATTTTGAGAGCGCAGGACGGCTGCCGAAAGTCCGCGTAAAAACGCCCCCCGGGCCCAAAGTTTCACCGTGCAAAATTTCCGGTGCGGTTATTATGAAACTAGAATATATTCCGCAGATTCTGAAACTTACTGCGATAGTTAGACTCTTTTAGTTGCTTGGGAATCGTCGTTTGAAGATGGGCATGTGAAACTGCGAAAAAAATTTTGAGAGCGCAGGACGGCTGCCGAAAGTCCGCGTAAAAACGCCCCCCGGGCCCAAAGTTTCACCGTGCAAAATTTCCGGTGCGGTTATTATGAAACTAGAATATATTCCGCAGATTCTGAAACTTACTGCGATAGTTAGACTCTTTTAGTTGCTTGGGAATCGTCGTTTGAAGATGGGCATGTGAAACTGCGAGAAAAATTTTGAGAGCGCAGGACGGCTGCCGAAAGTCTGCGTAAAAACGCCCCCCGGGCCTAAAGTTTCACCGTGCAAAATTCCCGGTGATGTTATTATGAAACTAGAATACATTTCGCAGATTCTGAAAGTTATTGCGATAGTTAGACTCTTTTAGTTGCTTGGGAATCGTCGTTTGAAGATGGGCATGTGAAACTGCGAGAAAAATTTTGAGAGCGCAGGACGGCTGCCGAAAGTCCGCGTAAAAACGCCCCCCGGGCCTAAAGTTTCACCGTGCAAAATTCCCGGTGATGTTATTATGAAACTAGAATACATTTCGCAGATTCTGAAACTTACTGCGATAGTTAGACTCTTTTAGTTGCTTGGGAATCGTCGTTTGAAGATGGGCATGTGAAACTGCGAGAAAAATTTTGAGAGCGCAGGACGGCTGCCGAAAGTCCGCGTAAAAACGCCCCCCGGGCCCAAAGTTTCACCGTGCAAAATTTCCGGTGCGGTTATTATGAAACTAGAATATATTCCGCAGATTCTGAAACTTACTGCGATAGTTAGACTCTTTTAGTTGCTTGGGAATCGTCGTTTGAAGATGGGCATGTGAAACTGCGAAAAAAATTTTGAGAGCGCAGGACGGCTGCCGAAAGTCCGCGTAAAAACGCCCCCCGGGCCCAAAGTTTCACCGTGCAAAATTTCCGGTGCGGTTATTATGAAACTAGAATACATTTCGCAGATTCTGAAAGTTATTGCGATAGTTAGACTCTTTTAGTTGCTTGGGAATCGTCGTTTGAAGATGGGCATGTGAAACTGCGAGAAAAATTTTGAGAGCGCAGGACGGCTGCCGAAAGTCCGCGTAAAAACGCCCCCCGGGCCTAAAGTTTCACCGTGCAAAATTCCCGGTGATGTTATTATGAAACTAGAATACATTTCGCAGATTCTGAAACTTACTGCGATAGTTAGACTCTTTTAGTTGCTTGGGAATCGTCGTTTGAAGATGGGCATGTGAAACTGCGAGAAAAATTTTGAGAGCGCAGGACGGCTGCCGAAAGTCCGCGTAAAAACGCCCCCCGGGCCCAAAGTTTCACCGTGCAAAATTTCCGGTGCGGTTATTATGAAACTAGAATATATTCCGCAGATTCTGAAACTTACTGCGATAGTTAGACTCTTTTAGTTGCTTGGGAATCGTCGTTTGAAGATGGGCATGTGAAACTGCGAAAAAAATTTTGAGAGCGCAGGACGGCTGCCGAAAGTCCGCGTAAAAACGCCCCCCGGGCCCAAAGTTTCACCGTGCAAAATTTCCGGTGCGGTTATTATGAAACTAGAATACATTTCGCAGATTCTGAAAGTTATTGCGATAGTTAGACTCTTTTAGTTGCTTGGGAATCGTCGTTTGAAGATGGGCATGTGAAACTGCGAGAAAAATTTTGAGAGCGCAGGACGGCTGCCGAAAGTCCGCGTAAAAACGCCCCCCGGGCCTAAAGTTTCACCGTGCAAAATTCCCGGTGATGTTATTATGAAACTAGAATACATTTCGCAGATTCTGAAACTTACTGCGATAGTTAGACTCTTTTAGTTGCTTGGGAATCGTCGTTTGAAGATGGGCATGTGAAACTGCGAGAAAAATTTTGAGAGCGCAGGACGGCTGCCGAAAGTCCGCGTAAAAACGCCCCCCGGGCCCAAAGTTTCACCGTGCAAAATTTCCGGTGCGGTTATTATGAAACTAGAATATATTCCGCAGATTCTGAAACTTACTGCGATAGTTAGACTCTTTTAGTTGCTTGGGAATCGTCGTTTGAAGATGGGCATGTGAAACTGCGAGAAAAATTTTGAGAGCGCAGGACGGCTGCCGAAAGTCCGCGTAAAAACGCCCCCCGGGCCCAAAGTTTCACCGTGCAAAATTTCCGGTGCGGTTATTATGAAACTAGAATACATTTCGCAGATTCTGAAAGTTATTGCGATAGTTAGACTCTTTTAGTTGCTTGGGAATCGTCGTTTGAAGATGGGCATGTGAAACTGCGAGAAAAATTTTGAGAGCGCAGGACGGCTGCCGAAAGTCCGCGTAAAAACGCCCCCCGGGCCTAAAGTTTCACCGTGCAAAATTCCCGGTGATGTTATTATGAAACTAGAATACATTTCGCAGATTCTGAAACTTACTGCGATAGTTAGACTCTTTTAGTTGCTTGGGAATCGTCGTTTGAAGATGGGCATGTGAAACTATGAGAAAAATTTTGAGAGCGCAGGACGGCTGCCGAAAGTCCGCGTAAAAACGCCCCCCGGGCCCAAAGTTTCACCGTGCAAAATTTCCGGTGCGGTTATTATGAAACTAGAATATATTCCGCAGATTCTGAAACTTACTGCGATAGTTAGACTCTTTTAGTTGCTTGGGAATCGTCGTTTGAAGATGGGCATGTGAAACTGCGAGAAAAATTTTGAGAGCGCAGGACAGCTGCCGAAAGTCCGCGTAAAAACGCCCCCCGGGCCCAAAGTTTCACCGTGCAAAATTTCCGGTGCGGTTATTATGAAACTAGAATACATTTCGCAGATTCTGAAACTTACTGCGATAGTTAGACTCTTTTAGTTGCTTGGGAATCGTCGTTTGAAGATGGGCATGTGAAACTGCGAGAAAAATTTTGAGAGCGCAGGACGGCTGCCGAAAGTCCGCGTAAAAACGCCCCCCGGGCCCAAAGTTTCACCGTGCAAAATTTCCGGTGCGGTTATTATGAAACTAGAATATATTCCGCAGATTCTGAAACTTACTGCGATAGTTAGACTCTTTTAGTTGCTTGGGAATCGTCGTTTGAAGATGGGCATGTGAAACTGCGAGAAAAATTTTGAGAGCGCAGGACGGCTGCCGAAAGTCCGCGTAAAAACGCCCCCCGGGCCCAAAGTTTCACCGTGCAAAATTTCCGGTGCGGTTATTATGAAACTAGAATACATTCCGCAGATTCTGAAACTTACTGCGATAGTTAGACTCTTTTAGTTGCTTGGGAATCGTCGTTTGAAGATGGGCATGTGAAACTGCGAGAAAAATTTTGAGAGCGCCGGACGGCTGCCGAAAGTCCGCGTAAAAACGCCCCCCGGGCCCAAAGTTTCACCGTGCAAAATTTCCGGTGCGGTTATTATGAAACTAGAATACATTTCGCAGATTCTGAAAGTTATTGCGATAGTTAGACTCTTTTAGTTGCTTGGGAATCGTCGTTTGAAGATGGGCATGTGAAACTGCGAGAAAAATTTTGAGAGCGCAGGACGGCTGCCGAAAGTCCGCGTAAAAACGCCCCCCGGGCCTAAAGTTTCACCGTGCAAAATTTCCGGTGCGGTTATTATGAAACTAGAATATATTCCGCAGATTCTGAAACTTACTGCGATAGTTAGACTCTTTTAGTTGCTTGGGAATCGTCGTTTGAAGATGGGCATGTGAAACTGCGAGAAAAATTTTGAGAGCGCAGGACGGCTGCCGAAAGTCCGCGTAAAAACGCCCCCCGGGCCCAAAGTTTCACCGTGCAAAATTTCCGGTGCGGTTATTATGAAACTAGAATATATTCCGCAGATTCTGAAACTTACTGCGATAGTTAGACTCTTTTAGTTGCTTGGGAATCGTCGTTTGAAGATGGGCATGTGAAACTGCGAAAAAAATTTTGAGAGCGCAGGACGGCTGCCGAAAGTCCGCGTAAAAACGCCCCCCGGGCCCAAAGTTTCACCGTGCAAAATTTCCGGTGCGGTTATTATGAAACTAGAATATATTCCGCAGATTCTGAAACTTACTGCGATAGTTAGACTCTTTTAGTTGCTTGGGAATCGTCGTTTGAAGATGGGCATGTGAAACTGCGAGAAAAATTTTGAGAGCGCAGGACGGCTGCCGAAAGTCCGCGTAAAAACGCCCCCCGGGCCCAAAGTTTCACCGTGCAAAATTTCCGGTGCGGTTATTATGAAACTAGAATATATTCCGCAGATTCTAAAACTTACTGCGATAGTTAGACTCTTTTAGTTGCTTGGGAATCGTCGTTTGAAGATGGGCATGTGAAACTGCGAAAAAATTTTTGAGAGCGCAGGACGGCTGCCGAAAGTCCGCGTAAAAACGCCCCCCGGGCCCAAAGTTTCACCGTGCAAAATTTCCGGTGCGGTTATTATGAAACTAGAATACATTTCGCAGATTCTGAAAGTTATTGCGATAGTTAGACTCTTTTAGTTGCTTGGGAATCGTCGTTTGAAGATGGGCATGTGAAACTGCGAGAAAAATTTTGAGAGCGCAGGACGGCTGCCGAAAGTCCGCGTAAAAACGCCCCCCGGGCCTAAAGTTTCACCGTGCAAAATTCCCGGTGATGTTATTATGAAACTAGAATACATTTCGCAGATTCTGAAACTTACTGCGATAGTTAGACTCTTTTAGTTGCTTGGGAATCGTCGTTTGAAGATGGGCATGTGAAACTGCGAGAAAAATTTTGAGAGCGCAGGACGGCTGCCGAAAGTCCGCGTAAAAACGCCCCCCGGGCCCAAAGTTTCACCGTGCAAAATTTCCGGTGCGGTTATTATGAAACTAGAATATATTCCGCAGATTCTGAAACTTACTGCGATAGTTAGACTCTTTTAGTTGCTTGGGAATCGTCGTTTGAAGATGGGCATGTGAAACTGCGAAAAAAATTTTGAGAGCGCAGGACGGCTGCCGAAAGTCCGCGTAAAAACGCCCCCCGGGCCCAAAGTTTCACCGTGCAAAATTTCCGGTGCGGTTATTATGAAACTAGAATATATTCCGCAGATTCTGAAACTTACTGCGATAGTTAGACTCTTTTAGTTGCTTGGGAATCGTCGTTTGAAGATGGGCATGTGAAACTGCGAGAAAAATTTTGAGAGCGCAGGACGGCTGCCGAAAGTCCGCGTAAAAACGCCCCCCGGGCCCAAAGTTTCACCGTGCAAAATTTCCGGTGCGGTTATTATGAAACTAGAATATATTCCGCAGATTCTGAAACTTACTGCGATAGTTAGACTCTTTTAGTTGCTTGGGAATCGTCGTTTGAAGATGGGCATGTGAAACTGCGAGAAAAATTTTGAGAGCGCAGGACGGCTGCCGAAAGTCCGCGTAAAAACGCCCCCCGGGCCTAAAGTTTCACCGTGCAAAATTCCCGGTGATGTTATTATGAAACTAGAATACATTTCGCAGATTCTGAAACTTACTGCGATAGTTAGACTCTTTTAGTTGCTTGGGAATCGTCGTTTGAAGATGGGCATGTGAAACTGCGAGAAAAATTTTGAGAGCGCAGGACGGCTGCCGAAAGTCCGCGTAAAAACGCCCCCCGGGCCCAAAGTTTCACCGTGCAAAATTTCCGGTGCGGTTATTATGAAACTAGAATATATTCCGCAGATTCTGAAACTTACTGCGATAGTTAGACTCTTTTAGTTGCTTGGGAATCGTCGTTTGAAGATGGGCATGTGAAACTGCGAAAAAAATTTTGAGAGCGCAGGACGGCTGCCGAAAGTCCGCGTAAAAACGCCCCCCGGGCCCAAAGTTTCACCGTGCAAAATTTCCGGTGCGGTTATTATGAAACTAGAATATATTCCGCAGATTCTGAAACTTACTGCGATAGTTAGACTCTTTTAGTTGCTTGGGAATCGTCGTTTGAAGATGGGCATGTGAAACTGCGAGAAAAATTTTGAGAGCGCAGGACGGCTGCCGAAAGTCCGCGTAAAAACGCCCCCCGGGCCAAAAGTTTCACCGTGCAAAATTTCCGGTGCGGTTATTATGAAACTAGAATATATTCCGCAGATTCTGAAACTTACTGCGATAGTTAGACTCTTTTAGTTGCTTGGGAATCGTCGTTTGAAGATGGGCATGTGAAACTGCGAAAAAAATTTTGAGAGCGCAGGACGGCTGCCGAAAGTCCGCGTAAAAACGCCCCCCGGGCCCAAAGTTTCACCGTGCAAAATTTCCGGTGCGGTTATTATGAAACTAGAATACATTTCGCAGATTCTGAAAGTTATTGCGATAGTTAGACTCTTTTAGTTGCTTGGGAATCGTCGTTTGAAGATGGGCATGTGAAACTGCGAGAAAAATTTTGAGAGCGCAGGACGGCTGCCGAAAGTCCGCGTAAAAACGCCCCCCGGGCCTAAAGTTTCACCGTGCAAAATTCCCGGTGATGTTATTATGAAACTAGAATACATTTCGCAGATTCTGAAACTTACTGCGATAGTTAGACTCTTTTAGTTGCTTGGGAATCGTCGTTTGAAGATGGGCATGTGAAACTGCGAGAAAAATTTTGAGAGCGCAGGACGGCTGCCGAAAGTCCGCGTAAAAACGCCCCCCGGGCCCAAAGTTTCACCGTGCAAAATTTCCGGTGCGGTTATTATGAAACTAGAATATATTCCGCAGATTCTGAAACTTACTGCGATAGTTAGACTCTTTTAGTTGCTTGGGAATCGTCGTTTGAAGATGGGCATGTGAAACTGCGAGAAAAATTTTGAGAGCGCAGGACGGCTGCCGAAAGTCCGCGTAAAAACGCCCCCCGGGCCCAAAGTTTCACCGTGCAAAATTTCCGGTGCGGTTATTATGAAACTAGAATACATTTCGCAGATTCTGAAAGTTATTGCGATAGTTAGACTCTTTTAGTTGCTTGGGAATCGTCGTTTGAAGATGGGCATGTGAAACTGCGAGAAAAATTTTGAGAGCGCAGGACGGCTGCCGAAAGTCCGCGTAAAAACGCCCCCCGGGCCTAAAGTTTCACCGTGCAAAATTCCCGGTGATGTTATTATGAAACTAGAATACATTTCGCAGATTCTGAAACTTACTGCGATAGTTAGACTCTTTTAGTTGCTTGGGAATCGTCGTTTGAAGATGGGCATGTGAAACTGCGAGAAAAATTTTGAGAGCGCAGGACGGCTGCCGAAAGTCCGCGTAAAAACGCCCCCCGGGCCCAAAGTTTCACCGTGCAAAATTTCCGGTGCGGTTATTATGAAACTAGAATATATTCCGCAGATTCTGAAACTTACTGCGATAGTTAGACTCTTTTAGTTGCTTGGGAATCGTCGTTTGAAGATGGGTATGTGAAACTGCGAAAAAAATTTTGAGAGCGCAGGACGGCTGCCGAAAGTCCGCGTAAAAACGCCCCCCGGGCCAAAAGTTTCACCGTGCAAAATTTCCGGTGCGGTTATTATGAAACTAGAATACATTTCGCAGATTCTGAAAGTTATTGCGATACTTAGACTCTTTTAGTTGCTTGGGAATCGTCGTTTGAAGATGGGCATGTGAAACTGCGAGAAAAATTTTGAGAGCGCAGGACGGCTGCCGAAAGTCCGCGTAAAAACGCCCCCCGGGCCTAAAGTTTCACCGTGCAAAATTCCCGGTGATGTTATTATGAAACTAGAATACATTTCGCAGATTCTGAAACTTACTGCGATAGTTAGACTCTTTTAGTTGCTTGGGAATCGTCGTTTGAAGATGGGCATGTGAAACTGCGAGAAAAATTTTGAGAGCGCAGGACGGCTGCCGAAAGTCCGCGTAAAAACGCCCCCCGGGCCCAAAGTTTCACCGTGCAAAATTTCCGGTGCGGTTATTATGAAACTAGAATATATTCCGCAGATTCTGAAACTTACTGCGATAGTTAGACTCTTTTAGTTGCTTGGGAATCGTCGTTTGAAGATGGGCATGTGAAACTGCGAAAAAAATTTTGAGAGCGCAGGACGGCTGCCGAAAGTCCGCGTAAAAACGCCCCCCGGGCCCAAAGTTTCACCGTGCAAAATTTCCGGTGCGGTTATTATGAAACTAGAATATATTCCGCAGATTCTGAAACTTACTGCGATAGTTAGACTCTTTTAGTTGCTTGGGAATCGTCGTTTGAAGATGGGCATGTGAAACTGCGAGAAAAATTTTGAGAGCGCAGGACGGCTGCCGAAAGTCCGCGTAAAAACGCCCCCCGGGCCAAAAGTTTCACCGTGCAAAATTTCCGGTGCGGTTATTATGAAACTAGAATATATTCCGCAGATTCTGAAACTTACTGCGATAGTTAGACTCTTTTAGTTGCTTGGGAATCGTCGTTTGAAGATGGGCATGTGAAACTGCGAAAAAAATTTTGAGAGCGCAGGACGGCTGCCGAAAGTCCGCGTAAAAACGCCCCCCGGGCCCAAAGTTTCACCGTGCAAAATTTCCGGTGCGGTTATTATGAAACTAGAATACATTTCGCAGATTCTGAAAGTTATTGCGATAGTTAGACTCTTTTAGTTGCTTGGGAATCGTCGTTTGAAGATGGGCATGTGAAACTGCGAGAAAAATTTTGAGAGCGCAGGACGGCTGCCGAAAGTCCGCGTAAAAACGCCCCCCGGGCCTAAAGTTTCACCGTGCAAAATTCCCGGTGATGTTATTATGAAACTAGAATACATTTCGCAGATTCTGAAACTTACTGCGATAGTTAGACTCTTTTAGTTGCTTGGGAATCGTCGTTTGAAGATGGGCATGTGAAACTGCGAGAAAAATTTTGAGAGCGCAGGACGGCTGCCGAAAGTCCGCGTAAAAACGCCCCCCGGGCCCAAAGTTTCACCGTGCAAAATTTCCGGTGCGGTTATTATGAAACTAGAATATATTCCGCAGATTCTGAAACTTACTGCGATAGTTAGACTCTTTTAGTTGCTTGGGAATCGTCGTTTGAAGATGGGCATGTGAAACTGCGAGAAAAATTTTGAGAGCGCAGGACGGCTGCCGAAAGTCCGCGTAAAAACGCCCCCCGGGCCCAAAGTTTCACCGTGCAAAATTTCCGGTGCGGTTATTATGAAACTAGAATACATTTCGCAGATTCTGAAAGTTATTGCGATAGTTAGACTCTTTTAGTTGCTTGGGAATCGTCGTTTGAAGATGGGCATGTGAAACTGCGAGAAAAATTTTGAGAGCGCAGGACGGCTGCCGAAAGTCCGCGTAAAAACGCCCCCCGGGCCTAAAGTTTCACCGTGCAAAATTCCCGGTGATGTTATTATGAAACTAGAATACATTTCGCAGATTCTGAAACTTACTGCGATAGTTAGACTCTTTTAGTTGCTTGGGAATCGTCGTTTGAAGATGGGCATGTGAAACTGCGAGAAAAATTTTGAGAGCGCAGGACGGCTGCCGAAAGTCCGCGTAAAAACGCCCCCCGGGCCTAAAGTTTCACCGTGCAAAATTCCCGGTGATGTTATTATGAAACTAGAATACATTTCGCAGATTCTGAAACTTACTGCGATAGTTAGACTCTTTTAGTTGCTTGGGAATCGTCGTTTGAAGATGGGCATGTGAAACTGCGAAAAAAATTTTGAGAGCGCAGGACGGCTGCCGAAAGTCCGCGTAAAAACGCCCCCCGGGCCCAAAGTTTCACCGTGCAAAATTTCCGGTGCGGTTATTATGAAACTAGAATACATTTCGCAGATTCTGAAACTTACTGCGATAGTTAGACTCTTTTAGTTGCTTGGGAATCGTCGTTTGAAGATGGGCATGTGAAACTGCGAAAAAAATTTTGAGAGCGCAGGACGGCTGCCGAAAGTCCGCGTAAAAACGCCCCCCGGGCCCAAAGTTTCACCGTGCAAAATTTCCGGTGCGGTTATTATGAAACTAGAATATATTCCGCAGATTCTGAAACTTACTGCGATAGTTAGACTCTTTTAGTTGCTTGGGAATCGTCGTTTGAAGATGGGCATGTGAAACTGCGAAAAAAATTTTGAGAGCGCAGGACGGCTGCCGAAAGTCCGCGTAAAAACGCCCCCCGGGCCCAAAGTTTCACCGTGCAAAATTTCCGGTGCGGTTATTATGAAACTAGAATACATTTCGCAGATTCTGAAAGTTATTGCGATAGTTAGACTCTTTTAGTTGCTTGGGAATCGTCGTTTGAAGATGGGCATGTGAAACTGCGAGAAAAATTTTGAGAGCGCAGGACGGCTGCCGAAAGTCCGCGTAAAAACGCCCCCCGGGCCTAAAGTTTCACCGTGCAAAATTTCCGGTGCGGTTATTATGAAACTAGAATACATTTCGCAGATTCTGAAAGTTATTGCGATAGTTAGACTCTTTTAGTTGCTTGGGAATCGTCGTTTGAAGATGGGCATGTGAAACTGCGAGAAAAATTTTGAGAGCGCAGGACGGCTGCCGAAAGTCCGCGTAAAAACGCCCCCCGGGCCCAAAGTTTCACCGTGCAAAATTTCCGGTGCGGTTATTATGAAACTAGAATATATTCCGCAGATTCTGAAACTTACTGCGATAGTTAGACTCTTTTAGTTGCTTGGGAATCGTCGTTTGAAGATGGGCATGTGAAACTGCGAGAAAAATTTTGAGAGCGCAGGACGGCTGCCGAAAGTCCGCGTAAAAACGCCCCCCGGGCCCAAAGTTTCACCGTGCAAAATTTCCGGTGCGGTTATTATGAAACTAGAATACATTTCGCAGATTCTGAAAGTTATTGCGATAGTTAGACTCTTTTAGTTGCTTGGGAATCGTCGTTTGAAGATGGGCATGTGAAACTGCGAGAAAAATTTTGAGAGCGCAGGACGGCTGCCGAAAGTCCGCGTAAAAACGCCCCCCGGGCCTAAAGTTTCACCGTGCAAAATTCCCGGTGATGTTATTATGAAACTAGAATACATTTCGCAGATTCTGAAACTTACTGCGATAGTTAGACTCTTTTAGTTGCTTGGGAATCGTCGTTTGAAGATGGGCATGTGAAACTATGAGAAAAATTTTGAGAGCGCAGGACGGCTGCCGAAAGTCCGCGTAAAAACGCCCCCCGGGCCCAAAGTTTCACCGTGCAAAATTTCCGGTGCGGTTATTATGAAACTAGAATATATTCCGCAGATTCTGAAACTTACTGCGATAGTTAGACTCTTTTAGTTGCTTGGGAATCGTCGTTTGAAGATGGGCATGTGAAACTGCGAAAAAAATTTTGAGAGCGCAGGACGGCTGCCGAAAGTCCGCGTAAAAACGCCCCCCGGGCCCAAAGTTTCACCGTGCAAAATTTCCGGTGCGGTTATTATGAAACTAGAATACATTTCGCAGATTCTGAAAGTTATTGCGATAGTTAGACTCTTTTAGTTGCTTGGGAATCGTCGTTTGAAGATGGGCATGTGAAACTGCGAGAAAAATTTTGAGAGCGCAGGACGGCTGCCGAAAGTCCGCGTAAAAACGCCCCCCGGGCCTAAAGTTTCACCGTGCAAAATTCCCGGTGATGTTATTATGAAACTAGAATACATTTCGCAGATTCTGAAACTTACTGCGATAGTTAGACTCTTTTAGTTGCTTGGGAATCGTCGTTTGAAGATGGGCATGTGAAACTGCGAGAAAAATTTTGAGAGCGCAGGACGGCTGCCGAAAGTCCGCGTAAAAACGCCCCCCGGGCCCAAAGTTTCACCGTGCAAAATTTCCGGTGCGGTTATTATGAAACTAGAATATATTCCGCAGATTCTGAAACTTACTGCGATAGTTAGACTCTTTTAGTTGCTTGGGAATCGTCGTTTGAAGATGGGCATGTGAAACTGCGAGAAAAATTTTGAGAGCGCAGGACGGCTGCCGAAAGTCCGCGTAAAAACGCCCCCCGGGCCCAAAGTTTCACCGTGCAAAATTTCCGGTGCGGTTATTATGAAACTAGAATACATTTCGCAGATTCTGAAAGTTATTGCGATAGTTAGACTCTTTTAGTTGCTTGGGAATCGTCGTTTGAAGATGGGCATGTGAAACTGCGAGAAAAATTTTGAGAGCGCAGGACGGCTGCCGAAAGTCCGCGTAAAAACGCCCCCCGGGCCTAAAGTTTCACCGTGCAAAATTCCCGGTGATGTTATTATGAAACTAGAATACATTTCGCAGATTCTGAAACTTACTGCGATAGTTAGACTCTTTTAGTTGCTTGGGAATCGTCGTTTGAAGATGGGCATGTGAAACTGCGAGAAAAATTTTGAGAGCGCAGGACGGCTGCCGAAAGTCCGCGTAAAAACGCCCCCCGGGCCCAAAGTTTCACCGTGCAAAATTTCCGGTGCGGTTATTATGAAACTAGAATATATTCCGCAGATTCTGAAACTTACTGCGATAGTTAGACTCTTTTAGTTGCTTGGGAATCGTCGTTTGAAGATGGGCATGTGAAACTGCGAAAAAAATTTTGAGAGCGCAGGACGGCTGCCGAAAGTCCGCGTAAAAACGCCCCCCGGGCCCAAAGTTTCACCGTGCAAAATTTCCGGTGCGGTTATTATGAAACTAGAATACATTTCGCAGATTCTGAAAGTTATTGCGATAGTTAGACTCTTTTAGTTGCTTGGGAATCGTCGTTTGAAGATGGGCATGTGAAACTGCGAGAAAAATTTTGAGAGCGCAGGACGGCTGCCGAAAGTCCGCGTAAAAACGCCCCCCGGGCCTAAAATTTCACCGTGCAAAATTCCCGGTGATGTTATTATGAAACTAGAATACATTTCGCAGATTCTGAAACTTACTGCGATAGTTAGACTCTTTTAGTTGCTTGGGAATCGTCGTTTGAAGATGGGCATGTGAAACTGCGAGAAAAATTTTGAGAGCGCAGGACGGCTGCCGAAAGTCCGCGTAAAAACGCCCCCCGGGCCCAAAGTTTCACCGTGCAAAATTTCCGGTGCGGTTATTATGAAACTAGAATACATTTCGCAGATTCTGAAAGTTATTGCGATAGTTAGACTCTTTTAGTTGCTTGGGAATCGTCGTTTGAAGATGGGCATGTGAAACTGGGAGAAAAATTTTGAGAGCGCAGGACGGCTGCCGAAAGTCCGCGTAAAAACGCCCCCCGGGCCTAAAGTTTCACCGTGCAAAATTCCCGGTGATGTTATTATGAAACTAGAATACATTTCGCAGATTCTGAAACTTACTGCGATAGTTAGACTCTTTTAGTTGCTTGGGAATCGTCGTTTGAAGATGGGCATGTGAAACTGCGAGAAAAATTTTGAGAGCGCAGGACGGCTGCCGAAAGTCCGCGTAAAAACGCCCCCCGGGCCCAAAGTTTCACCGTGCAAAATTTCCGGTGCGGTTATTATGAAACTAGAATATATTCCGCAGATTCTGAAACTTACTGCGATAGTTAGACTCTTTTAGTTGCTTGGGAATCGTCGTTTGAAGATGGGCATGTGAAACTGCGAAAAAAATTTTGAGAGCGCAGGACGGCTGCCGAAAGTCCGCGTAAAAACGCTCCCCGGGCCCAAAGTTTCACCGTGCAAAATTTCCGGTGCGGTTATTATGAAACTAGAATACATTTCGCAGATTCTGAAAGTTATTGCGATAGTTAGACTCTTTTAGTTGCTTGGGAATCGTCGTTTGAAGATGGGCATGTGAAACTGCGAGAAAAATTTTGAGAGCGCAGGACGGCTGCCGAAAGTCCGCGTAAAAACGCCCCCCGGGCCTAAAGTTTCACCGTGCAAAATTCCCGGTGATGTTATTATGAAACTAGAATACATTTCGCAGATTCTGAAACTTACTGCGATAGTTAGACTCTTTTAGTTGCTTGGGAATCGTCGTTTGAAGATGGGCATGTGAAACTGCGAGAAAAATTTTGAGAGCGCAGGACGGCTGCCGAAAGTCCGCGTAAAAACGCCCCCCGGGCCCAAAGTTTCACCCTGCAAAATTTCCGGTGCGGTTATTATGAAACTAGAATATATTCCGCAGATTCTGAAACTTACTGCGATAGTTAGACTCTTTTAGTTGCTTGGGAATCGTCGTTTGAAGATGGGCATGTGAAACTGCGAGAAAAATTTTGAGAGCGCAGGACGGCTGCCGAAAGTCCGCGTAAAAACGCCCCCCGGGCCTAAAGTTTCACCGTGCAAAATTCCCGGTGATGTTATTATGAAACTAGAATACATTTCGCAGATTCTGAAACTTACTGCGATAGTTAGACTCTTTTAGTTGCTTGGGAATCGTCGTTTGAAGATGGGCATGTGAAACTGCGAGAAAAATTTTGAGAGCGCAGGACGGCTGCCGAAAGTCCGCGTAAAAACGCCCCCCGGGCCCAAAGTTTCACCGTGCAAAATTTCCGGTGCGGTTATTATGAAACTAGAATATATTCCGCAGATTCTGAAACTTACTGCGATAGTTAGACTCTTTTAGTTGCTTGGGAATCGTCGTTTGAAGATGGGCATGTGAAACTGCGAAAAAAATTTTGAGAGCGCAGGACGGCTGCCGAAAGTCCGCGTAAAAACGCCCCCCGGGCCCAAAGTTTCACCGTGCAAAATTTCCGGTGCGGTTATTATGAAACTAGAATATATTCCGCAGATTCTGAAACTTACTGCGATAGTTAGACTCTTTTAGTTGCTTGGGAATCGTCGTTTGAAGATGGGCATGTGAAACTGCGAGAAAAATTTTGAGAGCGCAGGACGGCTGCCGAAAGTCCGCGTAAAAACGCCCCCCGGGCCTAAAGTTTCACCGTGCAAAATTCCCGGTGATGTTATTATGAAACTAGAATACATTTCGCAGATTCTGAAACTTACTGCGATAGTTAGACTCTTTTAGTTGCTTGGGAATCGTCGTTTGAAGATGGGCATGTGAAACTGCGAGAAAAATTTTGAGAGCGCAGGACGGCTGCCGAAAGTCCGCGTAAAAACGCCCCCCGGGCCCAAAGTTTCACCGTGCAAAATTTCCGGTGCGGTTATTATGAAACTAGAATATATTCCGCAGATTCTGAAACTTACTGCGATAGTTAGACTCTTTTAGTTGCTTGGGAATCGTCGTTTGAAGATGGGCATGTGAAACTGCGAAAAAAATTTTGAGAGCGCAGGACGGCTGCCGAAAGTCCGCGTAAAAACGCCCCCCGGGCCCAAAGTTTCACCGTGCAAAATTTCCGGTGCGGTTATTATGAAACTAGAATACATTTCGCAGATTCTGAAAGTTATTGCGATAGTTAGACTCTTTTAGTTGCTTGGGAATCGTCGTTTGAAGATGGGCATGTGAAACTGCGAAAAAAATTTTGAGAGCGCAGGACGGCTGCCGAAAGTCCGCGTAAAAACGCCCCCCGGGCCCAAAGTTTCACCGTGCAAAATTTCCGGTGCGGTTATTATGAAACTAGAATATATTCCGCAGATTCTGAAACTTACTGCGATAGTTAGACTCTTTTAGTTGCTTGGGAATCGTCGTTTGAAGATGGGCATGTGAAACTGCGAAAAAAATTTTGAGAGCGCAGGACGGCTGCCGAAAGTCCGCGTAAAAACGCCCCCCGGGCCCAAAGTTTCACCGTGCAAAATTTCCAGTGCGGTTATTATGAAACTAGAATACATTTCGCAGATTCTGAAAGTTATTGCGATAGTTAGACTCTTTTAGTTGCTTGGGAATCGTCGTTTGAAGATGGGCATGTGAAACTGCGAGAAAAATTTTGAGAGCGCAGGACGGCTGCCGAAAGTCCGCGTAAAAACGCCCCCCGGGCCTAAAGTTTCACCGTGCAAAATTCCCGGTGATGTTATTATGAAACTAGAATACATTTCGCAGATTCTGAAACTTACTGCGATAGTTAGACTCTTTTAGTTGCTTGGGAATCGTCGTTTGAAGATGGGCATGTGAAACTGCGAGAAAAATTTTGAGAGCGCAGGACGGCTGCCGAAAGTCCGCGTAAAAACGCCCCCCGGGCCCAAAGTTTCACCGTGCAAAATTTCCGGTGCGGTTATTATGAAACTAGAATATATTCCGCAGATTCTGAAACTTACTGCGATAGTTAGACTCTTTTAGTTGCTTGGGAATCGTCGTTTGAAGATGGGCATGTGAAACTGCGAGAAAAATTTTGAGAGCGCAGGACGGCTGCCGAAAGTCCGCGTAAAAACGCCCCCCGGGCCCAAAGTTTCACCGTGCAAAATTTCCGGTGCGGTTATTATGAAACTAGAATACATTTCGCAGATTCTGAAAGTTATTGCGATAGTTAGACTCTTTTAGTTGCTTGGGAATCGTCGTTTGAAGATGGGCATGTGAAACTGCGAGAAAAATTTTGAGAGCGCAGGACGGCTGCCGAAAGTCCGCGTAAAAACGCCCCCCGGGCCTAAAGTTTCACCGTGCAAAATTCCCGGTGATGTTATTATGAAACTAGAATACATTTCGCAGATTCTGAAACTTACTGCGATAGTTAGACTCTTTTAGTTGCTTGGGAATCGTCGTTTGAAGATGGGCATGTGAAACTGCGAGAAAAATTTTGAGAGCGCAGGACGGCTGCCGAAAGTCCGCGTAAAAACGCCCCCCGGGCCCAAAGTTTCACCGTGCAAAATTTCCGGTGCGGTTATTATGAAACTAGAATATATTCCGCAGATTCTGAAACTTACTGCGATAGTTAGACTCTTTTAGTTGCTTGGGAATCGTCGTTTGAAGATGGGCATGTGAAACTGCGAAAAAAATTTTGAGAGCGCAGGACGGCTGCCGAAAGTCCGCGTAAAAACGCCCCCCGGGCCCAAAGTTTCACCGTGCAAAATTTCCGGTGCGGTTATTATGAAACTAGAATACATTTCGCAGATTCTGAAAGTTATTGCGATAGTTAGACTCTTTTAGTTGCTTGGGAATCGTCGTTTGAAGATGGGCATGTGAAACTGCGAGAAAAATTTTGAGAGCGCAGGACGGCTGCCGAAAGTCCGCGTAAAAACGCCCCCCGGGCCTAAAGTTTCACCGTGCAAAATTCCCGGTGATGTTATTATGAAACTAGAATACATTTCGCAGATTCTGAAACTTACTGCGATAGTTAGACTCTTTTAGTTGCTTGGGAATCGTCGTTTGAAGATGGGCATGTGAAACTGCGAGAAAAATTTTGAGAGCGCAGGACGGCTGCCGAAAGTCCGCGTAAAAACGCCCCCCGGGCCCAAAGTTTCACCGTGCAAAATTTCCGGTGCGGTTATTATGAAACTAGAATATATTCCGCAGATTCTGAAACTTACTGCGATAGTTAGACTCTTTTAGTTGCTTGGGAATCGTCGTTTGAAGATGGGCATGTGAAACTGCGGGAAAAATTTTGAGAGCGCAGGACGGCTGCCGAAAGTCCGCGAAAAAACGCCCCCCGGGCCCAAAGTTTCACCGTGCAAAATTTCCGGTGCGGTTATTATGAAACTAGAATACATTTCGCAGATTCTGAAAGTTATTGCGATAGTTAGACTCTTTTAGTTGCTTGGGAATCGTCGTTTGAAGATGGGCATGTGAAACTGCGAGAAAAATTTTGAGAGCGCAGGACGGCTGCCGAAAGTCCGCGTAAAAACGCCCCCCGGGCCTAAAGTTTCACCGTGCAAAATTCCCGGTGATGTTATTATGAAACTAGAATACATTTCGCAGATTCTGAAACTTACTGCGATAGTTAGACTCTTTTAGTTGCTTGGGAATCGTCGTTTGAAGATGGGCATGTGAAACTGCGAGAAAAATTTTGAGAGCGCAGGACGGCTGCCGAAAGTCCGCGTAAAAACGCCCCCCGGGCCCAAAGTTTCACCGTGCAAAATTTCCGGTGCGGTTATTATGAAACTAGAATATATTCCGCAGATTCTGAAACTTACTGCGATAGTTAGACTCTTTTAGTTGCTTGGGAATCGTCGTTTGAAGATGGGCATGTGAAACTGCGAAAAAAATTTTGAGAGCGCAGGACGGCTGCCGAAAGTCCGCGTAAAAACGCCCCCCGGGCCCAAAGTTTCACCGTGCAAAATTTCCGGTGCGGTTATTATGAAACTAGAATACATTTCGCAGATTCTGAAAGTTATTGCGATAGTTAGACTCTTTTAGTTGCTTGGGAATCGTCGTTTGAAGATGGGCATGTGAAACTGCGAGAAAAATTTTGAGAGCGCAGGACGGCTGCCGAAAGTCCGCGTAAAAACGCCCCCCGGGCCTAAAGTTTCACCGTGCAAAATTCCCGGTGATGTTATTATGAAACTAGAATACATTTCGCAGATTCTGAAACTTACTGCGATAGTTAGACTCTTTTAGTTGCTTGGGAATCGTCGTTTGAAGATGGGCATGTGAAACTGCGAGAAAAATTTTGAGAGCGCAGGACGGCTGCCGAAAGTCCGCGTAAAAACGCCCCCCGGGCCCAAAGTTTCACCGTGCAAAATTTCCGGTGCGGTTATTATGAAACTAGAATATATTCCGCAGATTCTGAAACTTACTGCGATAGTTAGACTCTTTTAGTTGCTTGGGAATCGTCGTTTGAAGATGGGCATGTGAAACTGCGAAAAAAATTTTGAGAGCGCAGGACGGCTGCCGAAAGTCCGCGTAAAAACGCCCCCCGGGCCCAAAGTTTCACCGTGCAAAATTTCCGGTGCGGTTATTATGAAACTAGAATATATTCCGCAGATTCTGGAACTTACTGCGATAGTTAGACTCTTTTAGTTGCTTGGGAATCGTCGTTTGAAGATGGGCATGTGAAAC